>VZTJ01004598.1:0-12772 GCA_013397795.1 Orthonyx spaldingii | reverse complement strand
TAACTACACCCACCCACACCCTCCTCCCCAGCTTTCTGGTGAGAGTGGATCAGGACATGTTCTCTGCCACGAGGTCTATCCCCGTGCCATTCTCCGACTCTCGGTCCCTTCGGGTGGCAATATACCGCCTGGGGCTCAAAATGGCCGTTGGCGGCTGGGGAGGCCTAAGGGGTCTGCTCCGAGGGGACACCGGACGCACGGGCTCAGTTCGTTGGAGAGCAGCTGCTGCTCTGGGACCCGGGCGCGGCCCGTGGTTTCCCCGGGGTCCCGCAGTGCGGGCTGCTCGAGACCACCGTGGCGCTGACGAGTCCCTCTCGGAGCCGCGGTCGCCCATGGCATCCCGGAGTCGGTGCCTTCTGGATGCAACGGGGCGGCGGTAGCGAAGTGTGCAGTCCGCGGTCGCTCCGCGAATCCTCCCCTCCGCCCTCTCCCCTCTAGACCTGTGCAGGACTCCTCCCCTCCCCACCACACGGCCCCTGGCGGCACCGCCCCGTGTGCCGAGCGTCACTTCCCAGCCGGAACGCGCTGGGCGTTTCCTCTGCTCGGGCGCCGTGCTCACGCGCGATTCACTGCAGAGGTGGGAGGCATTGCGCGGTGTTGCGGCCTCGCGAGGCGACAGTTCCGAGGCTCCGGAAGGTTCGGCTGCTCCCAAACCGCAGCGATGATGGGCCCGCGCCCCGTCCTGGTTCTCAGTGAGTGCCGCCGGCCTAGCCCGGCCTCCGCGGGCGGAGGGCGCGGGGATGGCCGGTTCGAAATCCGCCCCGCTTTACCGCTCGCGTGACTCGCCGCCATGTTAGGTTCCCTCATGGCCGGGCGCCCTTTCACAGCCCCTTCCTGCCGGGCCCCCCTGTCCTGCCGGGGATGCACTGGGAACCCCTGCCGCCCGCGGCGCACCCCGAGCTTCCCATCGCAGCTCCCTGCCCAAAGCTTCTGCCGCGCCCTGCGCGGGAGATATTGGAGCCCCGCTGATGTCAGACCGTTTCTGGCAGCGTTCCGTGCTCTCAGCTGTTTTCGCGTCTTTCTCAGCACGTTGCTTTGTACTGCCCCGTTTGAACTCCATGTGAACCCAAATTCTTGGGCCTCCAGCATGGGAAGGACATGGAGCTGCTGCAGCGAGTCCAGAGGAGGCCACGGAGATGCTCCTAGGACTTGGAGCCCCTCTGCTCGAGACAGTCTGGGAGAGTTGGGGGTGTTGAGCCTGCAGAGGTAAAGGCTCCAAGGAGACTTTAGAGCTCCTTCCAGTGCCGAAAGGGGCTCCAAGAGAGCTGGAGAGCATCTTTGGGCAAGGACCTGGAGTGGTAGGATAGGAGGGAATGACTTCCCCCTGCCAGAGGACAGGGTTAAGTGATATATTGGGAAGAAATTCTTCCCTGTGAGGGTGGTGAGGCCTTGACACACGTTGCTCAGAGAAGCTGTGGCTGCCCCATCCCTGGAAGTGTCCAAGGCCAGGCTGGTCAGGGCTTGGAACACTACTCCAGTGGAAGGTGTCCCCGCCCAGGAAAGGGTTTTTGAACAAGTCTTTAAGGTCCCCTCCAATCCAAACCATTCTATGATTCTCTCGCCATCCACCAACATGAGGCATTCCCAGAGGTTTTTTTTCTGTTTGGGTATCCCATTATCTTTTCTCCATCCATTTTGTTCTCTATTAGCCCAGTAGGCAGACTGTTGTAGCCCAGGGCCCCTTTTCTGTAAGCCTGCTTGCCTGATACTTGGTGTTGCTCTTAATGTTTGCTTTTGTTCTGTCCCATACCTCCCTGTGCGCATGCATCTGCTCCTGAATAAATCTGGGCATGCCCAGGCTAGGCTTGTAATAGCAGAAAAGCATCCCTGAGGCCAAATATGCTCTAGCGCTGAGTTTGTTGACAGCTGGTCTCCAGCTGTGGTTTTGAGCCAGTAGGTATCCCAGCTGCTGCTCACCCTCATGTGCCAAAGGCAACGTTGATGGATTAACTTCATCTCCACCCAGTTCTGCTTACTGTACATGAGCCTCTGTAACTTTTTGACTGAACACTACTGTACAATAGCAGCTCCTTGGCTTTGTGAGATCTGGCTGATCCTAGTGAGTCACTGCAGTTTGATTTTCTGGGGTAATAGATTCTGTTTCAGGGTTAAAAAGCTTTGTCTAAGGATGCTAATGAGGAGTTCTGTTATAATAGGGAATGTTGTTTTTCACTGACGGTTTTCTGTCAGTGTCTTTCTCATCATGACTGCAGCATTTATATTGTAAACTCTGAATTTCAAACTGGTCACATATTGAATATGTGTGACTGAGGGAGGTGACTGCATGCTTGTTGTTCTGTACTTGATTAATTTTATTTTTTTGGTGTACTTTAGGTCAGAATACAAAACGTGAGTCTGGAAGAAAAGTCCAGATGGGAAACATCACTGCTGCAAAGGTACCAAGTTCTCAGGCTGTTCTGATACGGTTTTTTGTGTGTGTGTATTTATATATTTCAGAGGGAAAGTTGGATATGAAGCATATTTTCTCTATTCTATATGAATATAGAGTAGAAGAAGCAGCAATACAGAAAACAATTTTCTGTGTTAACAGAAGATATTTTTATACTATTACATAAAGATTCTGTATAAAAAAATGTATGCACTGTTCATGTAATGGGTGCCCTATAAATAACCGTGAAGTGGTTTAACCAACCAAATCCCCTTTCTCCACAAAGTCTGAAAGTGTCTCAGTCTTGACATCTGATCGAGATAATAATTTAGTGTGGTGCCAGTGTCTCGATAATCCCCACATTCTCATTTCCACACAATTCTTAACCTTGCCTGCATCTCAACCACAGCAGAGTTGTTAGATCACTTAAATTTTGCAGGGGCTGCTGATTTCACTATGGGATTTCTTTAGACTTTTTGATGCCCTCCTGAATTACCTCATTTCTTTGATTCCTCCTAGACTATTGCTGACATTATCCGAACATGTTTAGGACCGAGAGCAATGATGAAGGTAAGAATTCATGTTGCAACACGTGTGCTGCAGGTGACTAGAAATGAGACATACATGGGACAGAGCAGTCAAGTGTTGGTTCTCTTGTGGTTCCAGATGCTTTTGGACCCCATGGGTGGGATTGTGATGACCAACGATGGCAATGCTATTCTTAGAGAAGTAAGTTTCTCCTAAAGGTTTGTCTTGCTTAATATTAAGTCAGTATGTGCCTGAATCTTGAGTGTCAATGGAACTGTATGATTTCACCTGTCCTGAAGAGCCAGCAAGTGATAACCAGCTGCACTGAGAAAGATTCTCACTGGGGAGAAATGAAACATATCCAGGAAATGTTCTTGCTCTACAGAAATATAGGTTTGATCCTAGGGTGGGAAGTTTTCATGGAGTGTTTACTAGACTGATGTAAATTCTTTGGTAATTGGAGCTGTTATCTGCTGCATTGAGACCTTCTGAGGAGATGGTGGTGTTCACAATGCCACATAACGAGACCTAGAAATCATTGTCGTTTCTCTGGTGCAAGTACTGTTAAACGAACATCCTAAAAACTGTAATGCCTGAAGAACAGTGAGAGACACAATATTGTCAAATAAAAGGGCCTGGTTTTGGTCTCAAGAAGGAGGCAAAAGCCTTGCTGTGGTTGGGCAGAATGCCTTTGATTGTATTAAAGGTATGGTATTTGTTCCATTGAGTGACATGAGATGTTTCTGCTTTAGTATTCTGGGATAAATCCATACTCCTTGGTCCTACACAGATTCAAGTCCAGCATCCAGCCGCAAAATCAATGATAGAGATCAGCCGCACTCAGGATGAAGAAGTTGGAGATGGGACCACATCTGTCATTATCCTTGGTAAGAAGACTGACTCAGACACTTTGTGTGAAGGCTGAAGTTCACCCTTTTTTCTAAGCCGAGCCCATGATGAGACACATCTTAGTTATTTACTAACCTTGATGTGGAGAGGGTTTTTTTTTACTGTGCAAGAGCATTCTAGGTTCATGAGACCCTAAGGTGTTCAGCTCCATGCCTTGGGAAGTTGTTCTTTCCCCATAATAACCACAGTTAAATGTGAAGGAAGGTGTAGGTGATGTTAGAGCTCCCTGCCTGGATAGAAGATATATTTTTTCTGCCATATGCTCTCCTTTCTTAACTGTTGGTTGTCCTACTAACTGACTTAGGGGATTTTGATTTATTTTTCTTTTTTTTTTTTAGCTGGAGAGATGCTCTCTGTTGCTGAACACTTTCTTGAACAGCAGATGCACCCAACTGTGATCATCTGGGCTTATCGTAAGGCTCTTGATGACATGATCAATATTCTAAAGAAAATTGGGTAAGTATGGGCTGGCGGGAATTAGAGAGGAGCAATGTGGACTTTCTGTAGTGCTTCAAGCTGCTCCTTCAGATAGTTGTGTTAGTTGAATACACCTTAGCAAAATTGGAGAGGGAGTCAAAAGGGTTAGATTGTCACTTGGAAAAACACTCAGTTTACTCTGGTTTTTCCTTTATCTCAGCACTCCAGTGGATGTGAACAACAAAGAGATGATGCTTAAAATAATAAAGAGTGCAATAAACACCAAGGCAATAAACCGCTGGTCTGACTTGGCCTGCAGCATCGCTCTTGATGCTGTTAAGACTGTGGAGTTTGAAGAAAATGGCAGAAAGGAAATTGATATTAAAAAATATGCAAAAGTAGAAAAGGTGAGTGTGTCTGGAACTGTTTCTTATCCTTGTCCCCCCTTCTTGTTCTAAACTAGTTTATTGTAGGGTGCATTGGGAAGAATTTTGTGTTACTTCTCTGTGGTCTGCAGACATAAAGATATTTCAGTCAGTGGTGTCAGCCATGCTCATTTACAATGCCAACAGGGGCTGCTATTTCAACTCTAATTTTAGAGTACCTATCAAAAAGATAATTTCAGTTGGATTTGGAAGATGGAAAATGAAACATGTTGCCAGACAATAGGATGTTAAAATTTTTTTAAGTTCTTTCATGGCATCCCACTTAAAATCTTAATTCAGCATGCACTTAAAATTAAACTTGTATTGTGATCTAGATGGATCATGGTTACTTGGGAGATGTTTTCCCTTTTCTGTACATGGGACAGCTTCAGGAGTTGCTTTCAGATACATAAGGTTTTGTAGACTAAACTGACTCACCTAATTTTCTCCCTTCCTTGTGCTTGTCAGATTCCAGGTGGTTTTAGTGAAGACTCGTGCGTTTTGCGTGGAATCATGGTGAATAAAGATGTAACCCATCCCAGAATGCGTCGCCTTATTAAGAATCCACGTATTGTCCTTCTGGATTGTTCACTGGAGTACAAGAAAGGAGAGAGCCAGGTAAAGTGAGTCCTGTTGGAGACACCTGTAACTCGTGATTTAGGACGAGTAAAACGAACAAATGCAGATGGCTTGTGAAAAGTGCAAGTGGTGAAAGGCTTTCTGTGTTCTACCATTCAGAGGCCTTTTGCATGTGTGGGTAATTCTGCCATGGGCTCCAGAAAAACAGGAGTGAGGCTACAGCATTTTGACTCAGCTACAGTGATTTGTGTATCTAAGTGCTGGTCAAGAGCAAAAGAAGTATTTCTGAGCTTGAACTAAGGCTACAGCTCAATTGACACAGTGTCACAGTTTATTTGATCAGTGGTTTTCATCCCTCACTCTTTCCCTAGTGATGCTGGAGGAGTTGAGCTGCTTGAAGCTGGGGGAAGTGTGTCTAATGCGGTGAAGGGTTGGAATGAACACACTAAGCTGTTTACACCTCTTTTGTACAGACTGACATTGAAATTACTCGGGAGGAAGACTTTGCCCGCATCCTGCAGATGGAGGAGGAGTACATTCAGCAGATGTGCGAGGATCTGATAAGAGTCAAGCCAGATTTGGTCATCACGGAAAAAGGAGTTTCTGGTAATAGCACATATGATCCTTTGTGTTGAATTCATCTCATTTAGGTTCATAGTGTTAAATGCACTGCTCAGGAACTTAAAAAAACCCCAACCAAAACTAAAAAAAACCACATCAGCAAACTAATACAACTCCCTCCAAACCTGGTCCTGAACCTGGTTTGGGTTTGTATTTTAGCTTTCTACCAAATAGTTGTACACTGCAGGCATTGAAGTTCGTCCTTGACGTTACTTTGTGAAAGTAAACTCTTAATATAATATTTTGCTTTCCTGGCATTTGGGAAAGATACCAAAATACAAGTGAGGTTGAGTCGTAAACCCTGGAGAGCTCCGCTACCATTTTGCCTTGCAGCCTGGTTTAAAAAGCTACATTTAGGTGCTTTTTTCCTGTAACCCCTTTTGCTTCAAAGACTGAAACTAAAATAGCTGGATTGATAACTGATAAACAGATAAAGTTTGACATGATACTGCTGATTAATTACTGAAATTGCACAAAACTGGTTTCAGACCTGGCCCAGCACTACCTGATGAGAGCCAACATCACCGCCATCCGCAGGGTGCGGAAGACTGACAACAACCGGATCGCCAGGTAGGTGTTGGCTCCTGGCTGGAGCCTGTTCCTGCTGTGCATGACATGGAAGTGTTCTGATCTCACTCTGCACAGTTCTGATTTGTGAGCATCTAATGTCATGTTTTGGTGTGCTAGGGCCTGTGGAGCTCGCATCGTCAGTCGCACAGATGAGCTCCGGGAGGAGGATGTGGGAACCGGTGCTAGGCTCTTTGAAGTGAAAAAAATAGGAGATGAGTATTTTGCCTTCATCACTGATTGCAAAGATCCTAAAGCTTGCACCATCATCCTGCGGGGAGCCAGCAAGGAAATCCTAGCGGTGAGTGCATGGGCTGCTTCACCTCCTGTGCCAGCCACCTCTGTGGTGTGAGTAATGGCCAGCGGACTGTGGGCTGGGCTTTCAGCTGGTGTGGTGCTCCAGGTAATAATGAGAAAGGCAGTGGAGCTGAGGAAGGGTCTGGAGCACAAGGAGCAACTGAGGGAGCTGGGGGGCTCAGCAAGGACCTTACTGCTCCCTACTTAGTACTACCTGACAGAAAGGTGTAACCCACTGGGGCTCAGGGTCTTCCCCCTATTAACAAGTGACAGGGCAAGAGGAAATGGCTTCCAGTTGCACCAGGGGAGGTTTAGATTGGATATTAGGGAAAATTTCTTCATGGAAAGTGTGGTCAGGCACTGACACAGGGTACCCAGGGCAGTAGTGGAGTCACCATCCCTGGAGGGATTTAGCAAATGTGTGGATGTGGCACCTTGGGACTTGGGTTAGTGGTGGCCTTGGCAGTGCTGGAGGAATGTTTGGACTTGATGTTAGAGGGCTTTCCAGCCTCAACAATTTTGCGATTCTGTACCTGTTGCAGGAGGTGGAGCGCAACCTGCAGGATGCCATGCAGGTGTGCCGCAATGTCCTCATGGACCCACAACTGGTGCCAGGCGGGGGAGCCACTGAAATGGCCGTTTCCCATGCACTGACGGAGAGGTCCAAGGGCATGACAGGCGTGGAGCAGTGGCCCTACCGCGCGGTGGCCCAGGCTCTGGAAGTCATTCCCCGGACGCTGATCCAGAACTGTGGTGCTAGTACCATCCGTGTTCTGACCTCACTCAGGGTAAGGCATGTGGCAGGGGCACCAGGAGAGAGTGAGCCCTTTCCTGCTTCACCCAGCTCCTTGGATCAGTTGCCATTCAGAGCACTGCCCTTGTTGGGCTACCAGTAACCTGTTCATGTATAAATTCCAAAACTGAGAATATCCTAATGACCTGTTACTGTTTCCTGAGCCCATGGTCAGTTTGAGACTTCAGAGAGGAATTTGCCATCTTGCCCTACTGGTGGTTACCTGCCTTTCTGCTTCCAGGCCAAGCACACTCAGGAAGGCAGCCAGACATGGGGGGTGAATGGGGAGACTGGAGCCTTGGTTGACATGAAGGATCTGGGGATCTGGGAGCCCTTGGCTGTCAAACTTCAGACCTACAAAACAGCTGTGGAGGTAAGGAAAGGTGGAAACTTCAGAGCTTCTGTGGCTATCATTTGGGAGAGGAGGACATCCTTCCCTGTGTCCTGGGGTGTTTGGGTGGGCATCATACACCCAGTGCGGGGGAAGCAGGTGTCTGAGCTCGTTGTTGCTGAAAGTGGGATAATAAGGGATGTGGGAGCCCAGACTCAGGCTTTCCCAGGGTTTTTGATCCTGTGGCTCAAAATGTAATCATATTTCATCCCACCTTTTCCTGCAAATGGTGCAGGGTGCTCTCATTGCTTCCCATGCCAGACAGCTGTGCCTGAGCAATCCCGTGCCAGCAACATGCTGGAATCATCAGTGATTGTAGGAGCTTTTTATCCCTTTGGCTGGCTGGGGCTACCATGTCTCAGCTGCCCTTCTCCTTACAGATTCTGCCATTACCTTCCTGGTGTTTGGTCAAAGGCTGTTCCTTGAAAGGATACTGTGTCCCTTCTATGTCAGTCAACAGGAAAAAAAGGGTGTCCTTGTTTCCATGGTGGTGGGAAAGCAGCCCCTTGCTGCTCCCATAAGCTTGTCAGGCACCATTTCCTTCTGTGCTGAAAGAACCATTTCAGCCCAGTCTGATGGCTGTGTGGTGTGGAAACTGGGCAGGTTGGGTTTTGTCCTCTGTGATGAGCTTCAGATGAGCCCTGGGTGTGGGGTTTCTCTGCAGACTGCAGTTCTCCTCCTCCGTATTGATGACATCGTTTCGGGACACAAAAAGAAGGGTGACAACCAAAGCAAGCAATCTTCAGCACCAGAGGCAGCCCAGGAGTGAGAGGTGGAGTTTCTGCAGGGGAGAATCAGCTGCCTTGCCCTTGACATGGGGAAGAGCTCGATGCAGTGACCTGGTCTCGAGGCTGAGCCGGGAAAAGTTTGTTTAAAGTCTCGGAGGGATGAAAAATACCATGGACATAGGGAAAGGGCAGTGGCTGTTGGTGTCCCTGCACTGGGAGACACTGCTCCTGGGGTGAGGGTTCCAGACTAAAAATTCTCTTTGCTCCAAAATAAATGCATTGTTTCATGCTCTACCTGTGTTTAATCCCCCAGGGTAGGGGGCTGTGAGGGAAAAGCTCTGCCCAAGTGCTGGGCAGTGCCAGAGGTCTTGGGGCACTCCCAGTGTGGGGTAACCTGGAGGGGCCAGGATCCTGCAAGGCCACTGCCACCAGCTTCTCTCTGTCCCCACAATCCCTCCAAAGGTTGGGATCTCCCATGGGCAGCAGCGGGTGAGACTGGGCGGTTCCCTGTTGAGCTGTGTCCCTAAGCCCCTCTGGGCCCCTGGTCTTCGTGGGTGGGCAGGAGCAGCCTGGGCTGGACGTGCTGGTGTGCGGCTGCAGCAGGGCAGGGCTGGGGGGAAGGAAGGGACTTCTGGCACAGGCACTGGGACGGGCTGGGCACGCGGGTCCGTGCCAACACCGGGAGGTTCAGCGAGGCCAAGGGCAGGTGCTGCACCTGCACTGGGGCAACCCAAAACACAAACACACAGGGGAAGAATGGATGGAAAGCAGTCCTGAGAAGGATTTGGGTGTGTGGGTTGACAAGAAGTTCAGCATGCTGTAGCAACGTGCACTGGGGGCCCAGAAAGCCAACACTGTCCTGGGCTCATCCCCAGCAGCATGGGCAGCACATGAAGGGGAGGATTCTTACCCTCTGCTCTCTTCTGGAGAGACCCCCTTGCAGAGCTGCCTCCAGCTCTGGCATGAGTCCAGAGAATGAGATACTGGGAAGAAATTCCTCCCTGTGAAGATGGTGAGGCACTGACACAGGTGGCCCAGAGAAGCTGTGGCTGCCCCATTCCTGGCAGTGTTCAAGGTGTGCTGGGAAAAGGCTTAAGAACAACCTGGTCTAGTGGAAGGGGGTTGGACCTACATAGACTTTAAGGTCCCTTCCAAAGAAAAGGAGTCTGTTACCCTGTTATTCCATTAGCACTTTAGTCTGATTCTACAAGAACCAACTGAAGCAGAAATCCCCTACTGTGAGCCTGGCTGAAGAGATTTACAGCTCCCTGCATTCTGCAAACAACCTGGCTTTAAGAGGACAGCGGTACAAGCAAGGTGTCTGTCATAGTGGTGTTCTTGTATTACAAAATCCTCAATACCTTGACACCTCAACCATGTGCACAGCAACGAAAAAGAACAGCAACAACACAGTTTTCTGCTCAACAAAACACAAAGCTTCCCACAGAACAATACCAGCAGGGACTTCCCTTAGTGTCCCTTTTGGGCAGAAGAGCAGTTCTGACCTCCTCTGTCAAATCAGGTCTGTGGTGTCACCAGAGCGAGCTCCATCCCACAGGGCAGGCAGCACCCGGAGGGGGCCCTGAGATGTGACACCCTGCAGAAAACTGCAGCGGGCAAATGGGAGCTGGAGGCAGCACAGGGGGCAGAGCCCCACAAACAGGCCCCTCTGGGCACTAACACGCTCGTACTGCTGCGGCTGCAGAGGAGCGAGGGGTTCCTGCTCCAAAGCGGCTGACAAGGCAGTTTGGGACTTTTGTTTGTTCTTTCTTCTGTTTGCTTGTTTCTCCTTTAGAATACAGAGGACACCTCATCACTGCTGCTGCAGCCACCGAGTCCTTTGCCCAGAGGGCCAAAGCACGGCCCAGGCAGCACCGCACAGGGGACGGTGACATCCCGACCCACCCGCTGTTCTTGGGGCTTCAGGATTGTCCTTTCCCGAGCTCTGGGGTGCTGGTGGCATTTGACTCTGGTCAGTTCTTTTTGGTCTTGGGAGTGTCGTACTTCCTCTTGCTCGAGTACCAGAGCAACAGGGGGATCCCGATGGAGGGCAGGGTCATCACGCCAAATGCCGCCCAGTCCAGCTAGAGGGAGAAATTGTTAGAGAAAAGTCAAAACAATCCAGTCCAGAGGAGTCTTAGAGCAATGAGGTCAGAGGAGGAGAGTGAGGGGAGACCTCACACTGTCTGCAGCTTCCTCACAAGGGGAAGTGGAGGGGCAGGCACTCATCTCTGCCCTGTGTGACCAGTGACAGGACCCGAGGCAGCCTGGAGCTGTGTCAGGGCAGGTTCAGGCTGGATATTAGGAAAAGGCTCTTTTCCCAGAGGATGGTCTCCCAGGCACTGGAAGAGGCTCCCCGGGAAAGTGGTCACAGCACCGAGCTTGACAAGAGTTCAAGGAGTTTGGACAGGGCCGACAGGCGCATGGTTGGGATTCCTGGGGTTGTCCTCTGCAGGGTCAGGAGTTGGACTCCATGATCCTTGTGGGTCTTTTCCAACCTAGGAGGTTCTAAGACTCTCAGGTTTTCTGGCTCAAATCCCACAGTGCAGCTCTTTCACAGAGGGAGCTGGGATGGCAACTCAGCTGCTTCTGTGGTACTCCTCTGGAGAACTGACAGGAATTAACTCCAGCTCCTGCTGGAGCTCTCCAGGTGGCTGCAGGGCAAACCACACACACCACGTGCAAGCAGGATGCCACCGCACTGGGCTGCAGCTGCCCTGGTGCAATTTTCCATTATCGATCGAAAGGTACTTACAAAGTGAGGGGAGAACCTCCTGTCAAAGTCACGCTGAGCCAGGATTCCTCCCTGCCTGGGAGCACTAGTGAAGCCAGCCTGGGAAAGGCAGGGAAAAGACGGGCTTTGCCACCTTTCCTCCTCGCTCCAGAACTGGGCAGGGTGAGAGCACAGGGACAGGCATCATCCCCGACCATGCAGCTCCAGGAGCGCGGTCAGGTGCGTCTGCAGGGGTCCTAGAAATCATCCACTTACCACAACGTGCACCCTCCTGTGCCAGGTACGTTATGGTGGCAGAGGTGAAGTTGAAATAACCAGCTTTGAGAGGCCATAGTGAATCAAGGGATTTAAAGTGTTAAGAAACAATTTAGTAGAGGTACCTTTTAAAACAATGTATGGTTCTTGCTAACATCTATCATGCTCACCAGAACAGAATGGGAGGATGCAAGGCTATTGAGAGAGAAGATTCAAACCTGACTTGGACTGGCCAGATCCAGGTTTGAGGCTTGGACTCGGACCAAGGTACCAGGAAGCATGCCATGTACTCAGAGTTCATAAAATTCACCTGAGGAAGACTTCTTACCTTATCAAGAGGAAGACTATTACTTCATCCAGGGACCCTGGCCCATGACCACCAGGCGGCACTGCGCAGGCATAATGGACAGGCGAGCTAATTATAATATGAAGCGGGACAGGTTAATGAATATGTGTAACTGTGTTGTGCAATTTGATGCACATGTAACATGTAACAAGATATATGTGGAGTTGTGGAAGCAGATGATGCACATGATCTTTCGAGAATGATCTGTCGTGCGTCCAGCACAGCAATAAACAACATACCTACTTTATAACTTCAAGGAGTTATAGAGTCTTTGCCGTGAATCAGTAGAACCACAGTGTGGGACACATTGCTTGCTCTGGGAGCCAGACGTTAAGGAAAACGGTTGTATTTTATCACAGGAAGAAAAGTAAGGAGATGAGAAAAAAGATGGGAAAGGAGATGGGAGTCTGGAAGCAGGTGCAAAAGTCAGTGCTGCTGACAGATCTGAGTGCTTGTGGTCACAGACAGCCCGACCCATCCAAGGCTAACCCAGCTGCTGCTGCCCAGGCAGAGGAACTACTCTGGGCCCTGGTCCTGTCTGCAAGGAACTTTATTTTTACACAACACTGTCCAGAAGAGCAGGGGTTTGGATTCGGCACCCTGTCCAGGCTCTGGAAGCCATTTCAGAGACAGCAGATGAAGACAGGACATAGCTGCAGGATGCTCAGGGGCAAGAAAGAGAGTTGGGAAAATTTCAAAACATTAAAAGATACGGAGCAATCCTGTCCCACTTGACGTTGAGCATGCCAGAGACGATGCCAAAATCTTCTGGGGGGAAGGAATCATCCGACAG
>VZTJ01004593.1:39278-50550 GCA_013397795.1 Orthonyx spaldingii | reverse complement strand
GGAAATGAGGAGGATGAGGAGGGAAATGAGGAGGATGAGGAGGGAAATGAGGAGGAGGAGGAGGGAAATGAGGAGGATGAGGAGAGAAATGAGGAGGATGAGGAGGCAGAAGAGGATGAGGAGGATGAGGAGGATGAGGAAGATGAGGAGGATGAGGAGGCAGAAGCAGCCCCGGCTTCCCCCCGCACTGCACAATTTGAAGCCCTTGGTGCTGTCCCAGAAGGGCCCGAGGTGCCCCAAACCCGTCGGAAATGGGAATTTTGGGATGATTCATCACTTCCCCTGCTGGGAGGGGGCTCAGGGGCGTCAGGGAAGGAGATTCCAGAGCATCCCAGAATATCCAGGGTTGGAAGGGACCCACAAGGATCACTGAATCCCCACTCCTGCTCCTGCCCAGGACAATCCCAAAATCCCACCATGTGCCTGAGGGTGTTGTCCAAGCATTCCTGGAGCTCTCTCAGCATTGCCAGAGTTCCCATGGTTTTGTTTTGGGGGGTTTTCTGAGGTTTTTTGGGAAGAAGCCAATTCCTGTTGCTCCTTCGATGCATCCATGGGGTCTGAGCATGGAATGGGCAGAACCTGGTCCCAGAAAACTTCCCACCAGTGGGATCAGGAGATGGATTTTCCCTCTGGTCCTGTTCTGTGTGAGGTGGCTGAAAGTCCTGGATCAAAGCTTTGACAACAACGGAGCAAATCCCTTGGGAATGGTGATAATTCCAACAAAATGGATGTTCCAGGGGGCTGTGGGCGCAGCAGCAGGAAGGGCTGGTCTGGGGCCATTCCTGGCTGGGGAAGTTCCAAATCCCAGGGTGGAATTCTCCTTTCCTGCTGCAGGATTTGTCGTGGGGATGGATGCAGGGAATGGAATCCCTTGGCCGGAATCCACACCCCGTTGTGGATCTGCTCCTTTCCCAATCCAGCTTTTCCTGCCCTGCTGGTGGTGATGACCGAGCTCCATCCCACAATTCCCAGCTTCCCCTGTGGATCCCAAATTTCATTTTGATTCAGCTTTTTTTTTTTTTTTGGCTGCTCTCTATCACGGGCCCAAAATAACGGGAATTCTGCTGGAATCAGGAATTGCCAGGAAGTGCTTTTTTTCCAGAAAGAGGAGGAAATCAGCCACCAGGAGATGATTCTTGGGAATGTCTCAAAATCTTTGTGGCTCTTTGTGGTTTGGATGGAATTTCCAGGAATTGCTCCCTGTGCCCGGTCACTGCACGCGGGTGGAGGAGCAGGAAGGGGACAGGGAATGTTGGAGCTTCCCAATTTTCCTGCAGCTCCAAGGATCCTCAGGAAGGGCTGGAGGTTGTGTTTGGAGGGTTGGCACAGGGATATGGGGACATGGCCTGGCTTTTTTGGGCGTCATTTGGTCCTTTTTGGGATCACTGGAATTTTGGGTGTCATTTGGTCCTTTTTGAGTGGCACTGGAATTTTGGGATCACTGGAATTTTGGGTGCCATTTGGGGTTTTTTGGGTGTCATTTGCACCTTTTGGGGGTCATTGGATTTTGGGATCACTGGAATTTTGGGTGTCATTTGGTCTTTTTTGGGTGTCATTGGATTTTTGGGATCACTGGAATTTTGGGTGTCATTTGGTCTTTTCTGGGTGTCACTGGAATTTTGGGGTCACTGGAATTTTGGGTGTCATTTGGTCTTTTCTGGGTGTCACTGGATTTTTGGGGTCACTGGAATTTTTGGTGTCTTTTGGTCCTTTTTGGGATTATTGGGTTTTTGGGATCACTGAATTTTTGAGTGTCATTTGGTCCTTTTTGGGATCACTGGAATTTTGGGTGTCATTTGGGGTTTTTTGGGTGTCATTTGGTCCTTTTTGAGTGTCACTGGACTTTTGGGATCACTGGAATTTTGGGTGTCATTTGGTCCTTTTTGGGATCACAACACAGCGCGCTGGATATCCTCAGGAAGTTCATCCTGGATTCAGGAGCCTGGAGAACGGGGTTGGATGCAGGTGATTCCTGATTTTCCTGGCCTTTTCTCCCTGATTAATTGAGGAAGCACCTCCTGCTTTTACCCCACCACCAATATTCCCATTTGGGCTCCGTTGCCTCGGGTGGGTGTTGGGAAAGGAGGGAGCAAAGCTGAACTCTCAGAATTAGCAAAGAAATGAAGGAATTCAAGGATTTCTGGATTTTAAATCCCAATTTTCCAAGCCAAGAGGAGCTTTTTTAGCTGGAGAAAAGCTTCCCTTGGCACGGAGGGTGGGTGGGAGCGTCACCCCCAGGTGGCCCCAGCTCCAACCTCTCTCCCTCTGCAGGTGAGTGACTCTCCAGGCCCTGTGCTGGCTCCAGGGAATTCCGGGAGCTGCTTCCCCAGGGGAATGTTGTGTGTCCGGATCCTCGTCCTGGCGGTGGCCACGGGGCCGTTCCGAGCCGGGGCCATCCATGAAGGTGAGTGACAAGTGACAAGTGGCACCTGGGGCACCACGGGGACAAAAAAATCCCTTTTCCAAGCAGATTTTCCTGCTCCCGGCATGGATCCACACATGGAGCTGTGGGTGGTGCCGTTCATAAGATCCTTTTAGGTTGGGATCATTGGGATAACGGAGCAGCTCCCAAGGAATTCAGGGCCTGAATTCCTGCTCTGGGATTTATGGAAAAATCAGGGCTCCTGCCTCTGTTCTGCTTCCTGCTCCAGAGGAAAATGGGGAGAAAGGGAAAACAAATCCCATCCTGATTCCTCTGAATTCCAGGAGCTGGTTCCAGCCACCACACAGGAAATATGGGAGAAAAAACCTCAAGGAAGCCTTGAATCCTTCTCCTACTTTTTAGGGAGTCGGGATGTCCCAAGGATTCACCTTTCCCTGACTCTGTGAAAGCCCACAAAGAGTATTTGGGGATGAGGGGCTGGATCCAAAAAACAGGAGGCAGAAGAATTCCAGGGAAGAGCCACACGGGTGACCCAGGGCGTGTTTTTGGTCTCGGGGTGGGGGAGATCCTTGGGAGCATCCTCCAGAGCTAATCCAGGATTGTCCCAGGCTGGGTGGGACCCTCCCTGTTCCAAAAACTGCCAGGTTTGGAGGTGTAAACTCATCTAAATCCGGTAAATTCCACGAGGAGTTAACGGAGTCTTCGGCATCAGCTCCGAAATTAACCTGATTAAGCCGCTGTCCATCAATTAACGGATGAGCTCGGCTCCAAGGCTGTTCAACTCCGAGCTGGGAGCGGGGCAATAAATCCGCGTTGGGAGATGTCTCTGGCAAGGCTGTGATGGATGAAACGGGATCGTTCCGGAGGTGCATGGAAAATTCCAACCCCAATCCTATCCTCCTGTGATTAATGGAGCTGTCCAGGGTGGGGTTTTCTCCAGAAAAATCCAAATCCTGATCCAAGCAGGAATTCCTGGGGTTTGGGAATTTCTTTGCCAGGCTGGGAAGCTCCCAGAATGGGCTGGGATTGTCACTTTCTGGAGAAAAGGGCAAACCCTGCCCTTTGCAATCCCGTATTTGTTGTTTTCCTCCTCATTTTCCTCTTGTGAGGAAGACTCTCAGGAATCAGGATGGATGGAGGAGGATCTGGGAATTTGGGATGTGGACGAGGCAGCAAAGTCCCCTCTGAAACTGATTTTGAGGAAGTTGTCCAAATCAGGGCCAAAAAAAAGCAGGAAAATCTGCACTTCCTGGATTAGCTCCAAGAAGTGGGTGGTTCTGGATTTTGTTGGGAATTTCTTGTGGGAATACAGAGTGTGGTTGCCTTGGGAAGCTGCTGAAGGATTTCCACCAGTCCTGAGGATGGAGACCAGGCCTGGGATTTGCTTCCCTCCGAGTTCTTCTGGGGGAACAGGGACGCCAAAATCCCAAAGCTGAGGAAAAGGAATGGATCCAAAATAGAAGCAACAGCTGGAAAAGGAGCTCATGGTGGTCCATGAGCTACTTCCAAGATTTCCTGGACAGGGAGGTCTCTGGGAAGGAAAATCGAAATAATTCTCTCCTATTTTTTCAAGGAAAAGTGCTTTATATTCCCAATTTAACCCAAAAAGAGCCGCTCCCTGTTTTCCTGCAGAGTTAAGTCGGGAAGAACTCGGTGTCAGGAGGTACAAAGAAGGATGAAAAACCCCAAATCCTTGGATAACAGAGATCCTTGGGCTGCCATCCATCCACAGCTGGAAATGATCCCTTATCCTGCTGTTGGGCAAAGGGATTTGATCAGGGACACAGCAATGAAGGAAGGAGAGAACAAAATCCAAATATTTCCAAGCCCTTTGGGGATGCTGTTGGCAGGAATGGGAGAAAAGTCCAGGGAATTGAAGAGGTCAGGCTAAAACAGGTTTTCCATGTGCAGCAGAATCCTGGGAAAGCCACTCATGATTTTCATTTCCCTGGAAACTCCGGATTCTCCAGCTTGGTTGGGGCTGAGTTGGGTCTCCAGACCTGCAGGTGGAAGTCAAGGCTGGGTAAAATCCAAAATGGCACAAAATGGGAAAAAAATGGGACAAGGTTCAGCCCAATTCCGGTGAGGAAGATCTAACCCCCTCCTCCAGCAGGGTCTGTGATAACTGCCTGCAAGGGAGAGAAATTCCAAGGAAAATACAAATTTTCCATATTTTCCGCAGAGCCTTCGTGAGTGGAGGCGTCCCTAAAAGTCACAGATTCCTGTCCATGAAATGGATTCATGGAATGCCTAAAGAACATGGAGGGAGGGAGCACTGGGAAGGGAAAAATGCCTTGATGTTGGTTAAGGAAATTTCCGTGTCCACCTCTTCCTTCCCTGCCATCGGAGCTGTCATGGGATAGCTTGGAAAAGCTCCAACTGTTCGTTATTTGCACAAAATGCTGCTCATGCCCAGGGCTGGGTGGTCGCACATCTCCAGAGGTGTCTCCAGTCAGCTCTGGAGACCTCAACATGAATCCCGGGATGGCTGATGGAGTGGCAGGGCTGCCACATTCCCAGATTTCAGTTGTGAGTGGCTCCGGGGTCTGTGTCCACCTCTGGGAATACGAAATCCTCAGGCATTCCCTTGCTTCCAGTGTGTCCTACAGACCCGATGCTTTGATGGAGCTGGGATTTGGGATTTGTGGTTTAAATCATGGAATAGTTGGAGTCGGAAGGGGCCTTTTAAAGGTGATTTAGTCCCACCCTGCCATGGGCAGGGACAGTTTCCACTATCCCAGCTTGGTCCAAACTTGATCCAACCTGGCCTTGGACGCTTCCAGGGATGAGCCAGAAACTCCACCTGGGCCAGAACACCCAAACGAGGAATTAGGAGGAAATCAAGGAGAACACAGCACCTGTTGCTCTGGGAAGCACCAAAACGTGGTCTCTCCCTCCCTTCCCTTCGATGTCCTGGGAATTCAGGTGGCTCTGGGGGGTTTCCCTCATTCCAAGGTGTGGGATGAGGCTCCCTGTCCCTCCTGTCCCCCAGCCTGCAGGACAGCAGAGGCGGCCGACGTTCTGTTCCTCGTGGGGCGGTCGGAGGGCGCGGGGAAGGAGAGCTCCCGGCTGCTCCAGGATTTCGTCGGGAGCACGGCCAGGTCCTTCGAGAACGCAGAGATGGGAAGAGGAGGCGTCCGGCTGGGCCTGGCTCTGTGCGGGGAGACACCAAGGTGGGTCTGTCCATCCTCCCCCACCACTCCTGGATTCCTGGAATCCAACTCATGGCCGTGGACGGAGAGCTCCTGCAGCTCTGGGGAACCTCTGAGCAAGAGCTGAACCTTCAGCGGAGTCATCCGGAGGTGCTTGGCCACAGGGAATTCTTTCAGGGCAGGAAGGATGGGTTTAACATTCCAGTTCCCAGGTTTAGATCCTGGTTTGTGGTATCGGGATCTGGGGCTCGCTCCCTGCACTCCCCTGACCACTGTGAAGAGAACTTCCTGTCGTGAGTTAAATCACAAAACCATGGAATGGTTTGGGTGGGAAAGGTCCTTAAAGACCATTTCATTCCAACTGCCATGGGCAAGGACACCTTCCCCTATCCCAGGGTGCTCCAAGCCCCAGTGTCAACCCTGGCTTGGACAATTCCAGGGGTCCAGGGGCAGCCACAGCTTCTCTGGGCAACTGGAAAATAAATGTCAACGTTATTGCTGATTATTGCCATTTTCAGCGCATCCCTCGCTCTTTATTCCCCCATTTCTCATTCCCAGGATGAGGATTGAGCTCACGGATTACGGGGCCTTCAAAGAAATGCTGGATGCAATTCAGGATCTCTCCTTCAAAGGCAGCAGCCTCCGAACAGGCTCAGCCCTGGCGTTTGCAGCTCAGGCCCTGTCCCACCAGGACACCCCGAGAGAGGAGGCAGCAAAGGTGGGGGAGCTCCTGAGGTGTCCAGGGAGCAGCTGAGTCATCCCAGAATCTTGGAATGCTTTGGGTTGGAAGGGAATCCCAAACCCACCCGGTGCCACCCCCTGCCACAGCAGGGACACCTTCCCCTATCCCAGGCTGCTCCAAGCCCCAATGTCCAACCTGGCCTTGGACACTGCCAGGGATCGAGGGGCAGCCACAGCTGCTCTGGGAATTTTATTCCAGGGCCTCCCCACCCTCCCAGCCAGGAATTCCTTCCCAATCTCCCATCCATCCCTGCCCTCTGCCACTGGGAAGCCATTCTCAGTTTGTCCCATCCCTCCATGACCTTGCAGGTTTTCCCTCTCCGCAGGGAAGAATTCCTTCCTGATATCCAATCCAAACCTTCTCCTCCCATAAGAGCTGCCTGTGAGGACTTGCAGGGATGAATCCTCTCTCTGTGCTGGCAGGAATTTCCACCTGGAATTCCTGCCCCGAGCAGAGATAAGACACAAGGGCAGGAGGGATGTGCACGGAACATGCTGTTGGGAGCAGCTCTGCTCCTTCCCAGCTCATGGAAGTGATTCCGTGGGAGTTTCCCCATGGAGGTGTTGGGTTTTTGAAGGATTTAATTCCAAGAGGGGGATTTCATGTGTGAAACCCCACAACTCTCACCGTGACCTCCTGATGTCGTGTAGTTCCTTCCCTGGCTCTTATCCCAACTCTTGCAGGTGGTGGTTCTGATCACGGATGGGAAATCCAGCGATTCCGTGGAAGAGGGAGCCCAGATCCTGCAGGATGGGGGGGTGACAGTGTTTGCTGTGGGTACGTGTGGCCACCAGAACCTCTGTGTGACCAACCCTCGTTCTTCTCCCTGGGGAATATTCCTGGTTCACAACACCCCCTTCCCTAAAAACTGCTCCCATCCCCAGGCTCAGCCTTGGGAAACCACTGCAAGTCCAGGAAAATCAACGTTTTGTTGTTTCCTTGGATATTTTTGTCATTGCCAATAGTTGATTTATTCAGTGGGAATCTGGGGTTTTGCCTCGGTCGAAGCCACTTGGGAATTCAGAAGGAGTTCAATAAATGCTTCCATAAAAGCCAAAATGTTTTGATGTGATGTTTAAAAAAAAAAAAAATTGAAAATGCTTTGAAGATTTCTCTCAATGGGGTTCAGAGACTGACTCAAAAATGTCCATCAGAATAATTCCATGGGCAAGGAATGGTTCCACTGCTCCTTCCATCCCCAAGAGTGAAATTCCACCAGTCAAATCCTTCCCTTCCCCAAATATTTCAGGGAATGACCGGAATGGTGGTGGGGTTTCATTACCAAGAGCAACCAGGTGGGTTTGAATCCATGTGAGGTGAAAACTGGGGAAGGATCGGTTTCTTGGGTGGGTTGTTCCCTTTTTTTTTTTTAGTTCAACCACAGGAACACACTGGAATTTTCAAACAGCCTCCCAAAATCCCATTGTCTGCTCAGCACAGGAATGTCTCTGTATCCAATGGGAAGGACGAGGCCGGATCCTGCCCTGTCCCTTTTTTTCCCACCTCTCAGCCCATGAGCAGCACTGGGACAATCCCTATGACACCTCTGGAGAAATCCTGACCTCTTTTTCCCTGGTGGAAGGAGCTTCCTCTTTTTCCCCCTATCCAGTTTGAAATTCCTTGTTTTTCCTTTTCCTTGGCAGCACAACCCAGAATTGGTGCCAAACTCAAAGCCCGGCACGTTGCCCCCTCTTTCCAAAGCCTTCCCTGTCCCATGGATGGTGTTTGATGTCCTCTTTTCCTGCTCTTTCCCTCCCCTAGGGATTAAGGACGCTGACAAGGATGAGCTGGGCAGGATTGCTTCAGATCCCACTGCGGAGCACGTGCTTTACGTGGAAGATTTCCAGCTGCTCCCAAACGTGGCTCCCAAACTCTCCCGGAGGCTCTGCTTCACCGCCTCGGAGCCACCACGTCCTGTCAAGCAGAGGCTGCAAGGTGTGTCCAGGTTCTCCCCTGATCCTGCTTTCCATCTGCTCAGACCAGCCTCTGGATGTGCTTCCATGGAAATGAAATTCCCACGTCCTCCTGAGGGAGCTTGAGGGGTTGGGTGATCCTAGAGGAGCAACCAGCTCATGGAGCAGCTCCTGCCTTGGGTGTTTGGCTTGTGGCTGCCTCTCCGTGGTTTGTTTAGGGATACCAGATCCTGGGAATTTTGATGCTGGATCAAAGAAAAAAAGAGCAGCAGTGGGATGGGGCAGAATTTCTGCTCCTTGGGATATTTCATTGTGGGGTTGTCACAGGGAATTCTGACAGCACAGCTTGGGGTCTGGGGGAGAACTTCATTCTCTGCTGAAGATCCAAAGGGATTTCCAAAGGGATTTCCGAAGAGATCCAGATCTCTTCTCAAAGAGATCCTGGAACTGCAGTGAATCCAGAGGTGGTGGCACTGAATTCCTGCCCCTTCTTGGTTCCCAAGCTCATGGGAAGCTGAGTTAAAAGCTTGGGGTAGAAATGGGGCGAACTTCACCTGAGACTTTAAAGGGTCTCTCTTTTTTGGCTTTTTCTGTGGTTCTACAGCACTTCAGGGCTTCCTGTGACATTCCATGGAGAGTCCAAGCCTCCTGGCAGATTTCTCCAGTGTCAGGAAGAAGGGCAGGGAGGAGTTGTTGCCCTGTGCATTAGCCAGGTGTTTGTGGGGAAGTGTAACCAGAACTAATTTTGGTTTCCCCCTTTGTGCTGCCAAAAAATTGGCCAAGAGGAATTCTGCTGGAGCATCTCCTGCCTGGAAACAGATCCCAAATATCCCTGTGCTCCCAACCTGAGCAACACCTGTGTGGAATATGTTCCATCCATGAACTTCCACACGTGGTGGAACCCAACCCAAAGCTCTTCCCTTCGTGTTTTTGCAGCTGAGCAGATCCTGGGCCCCCGGGAGCTGCGTGTGAGTGAGCACAGCCACAGCTCCCTGAGGCTCTCGTGGGTGGCAGCCACGGGCAGGGTGACAGGGTACAGTGTCCATGTCCACCCCTCGCTGCCACCAGGACAGCCGGACCCGGAGCACCAGCGGCAGGTAGGGTCATGTTCCCATTTTCCAGGGCACCAGTTGGGTGTCAGTTCCCAATTCTGGGTGTCAGTTCCCAATGTTGGGTTTCAGTTCCCAATGTTGGGGATTCATCCCATGTTGATGGCACAGCCGGATTAGGAGGTGACACCATGTCCCTCAGCCATCCCGGGCACAATGGGATTGGCAGGAATTCCTGAGGGTTGAAGTGAAGGTGTAGATCCACCATGGGATCTGCCAGTTTCAATTCCCAGAGTTGGGTTTCAGTTCTCAAAGTTGGGTTTCATCCTATCTTGGGGGACAGCCGGATTAGGAGGTGGCATCGCGTCCCTCAGCCATCCTGGTGACAGCAGGATTGGCAGGAATTCCTGAAGTTTGAAGTGAAGATGTGGATCCACCATGGGATCCACCAATTTCAATTCCCAGTGTTGGGGTTCAGTTCCCAAAGTTGGGGGTTCATCCCATGTTGATGGCACAGCTGGATTAGGAGGTGACACCATGTCCCTCAGCCATCCCAGGCACAGCAGGATTGGCAGGAATTCCTGAGGGTTGAAGTGGAAGTGTGGCTCCACCGCGGGATGTGGGTGTGCTGATTGCTCGTGGGAATTTTGGCATTGCTGTTGTGGTGAGTTGGAGCTTCTGCTGGGAGTGATGTGGGAAGGGAGGGTAGAAGAAGGATATGGCATGGACTGGCACAAAATCCTTTGGGATTTAGGGGAGAAGGTCAATGGGAAGCTTCCTCTCTTCCTCTTCTCTCTCAGAATCCCAGGATGGTTTGGGTTGGAAGGGACTTTAAAGCCCATCCAGTGCCACCTGCTGCCATGGGTAGGGACATCTTCCCCTATCCCAGGTTGCTCCAAGCCCCATCCAACCTGACCTTGAACACTTCCAGGGATCCTGGGGCAGCCATAGTTTCTCTGGACATCTTGTGCCAGTGTCTGACACAGTCAAGAATTTCTTCCCAATATCCAATCCTTTCTCTCCTTATCTTTATGATATCACCACTCAATCCCAGCCTCCTGCTGCCAAGGTTGTTCATTTTGGAAAGATCTCCGTGGGTTTTGGGATTTTCCATGCCCTTGTGTGAGGGATGCTGCCATGTGCTCCAGCTCACCCCACACTGCACAAAGTTTGGGATCAAAGCTGAAGGGTAGAAGATATTTGCCCCAAAAACTTTGATTCCTAATAATAGAACAAAGCTATGAAAGCTTAAATTATTAAGGTGAAGATTATTAATTGTATTAATTATTAAGATTGTATTTAACTGGAACGATCATCCTTGGCAGCTTCGGGATCTCATAATAACACGGAAAACACAAAAGTTCTGTTTCCATCTTTTGCCCTCAGGATACATCAAAATTTCCTTCTCTGAGCTTAAAAGGAACTTTCTTGGTTGTTTTCCTTCATTTTCCTCAAAGGAATTTGAGATCACCTTTACCCTCGATGCGCTCTCCCTGTTTTATTTCCTGGGCTACTCCGTGGGCTATTCCACAATTTAAGGATCACAACATCTGAGTGGGGGTTTTAAGAGGCTTCTGCTCATGGAAGTCACCTTGAGCAGGTGTGGGAGGTGCTCCTGACCCGATGTCCTGCTGTGGCGGTGTAACGGTGTCCCTTGTCCCCCTGTGTGACAGATGGAGGTGGATGGGGACACGACCACGGTGCTGGTGACGGATCTGAAGCCCAGCACCAAATACGTGCTCACGGTGAGGGCCAACTACGGAGGGGTTCTCGGGGAGCCAGCAGCTGTCAGAGGGAAAACAAGTGAGTGTCCCCTGGGCCAGCCATGGGGAAAACACCCACCCCAAAGCTGGAGAGGAGGGATGGGTGGCATGGATGGGTGGCATGGATGGGTGGTGGCATTGATGGATGGATGGATGTTGGCATGGATGGATGGATGTTGGCATGGATGGATGGAGGCATGGTGGCATGGATGGATGGATGGAGGCATGGGTGGATGGAGGCATGGGTGGATGGAGGCATGGGTGGATGGA
>VZTJ01004593.1:26910-38406 GCA_013397795.1 Orthonyx spaldingii | reverse complement strand
TGGTGGCATGGATGGATGGCTGGTGGCATGGATGGATGGATGGATGGCTGGTGGCATGGATGGATGGATGGTGGCATGGTGGCATGGATGGTGGCATGGATGGTGGGATGAATGCACTCATGGTGGGAGGGGTGGATGGATGGAGGGATGGATGGATGGTTGCACGGATGCATGGATTCATGGTAAGATAGATGGTGGGTTTGGATGGATGGGTGGCATGGATGGATGGGTGGATGGATGGAGGCATGGGTGGAGTTGGAGCTTCAAAGTTTATTAGAGAAGCTTCCATTGAGTCCCAAGGTGCAGGAAGCACCCCTTGGCTTTCCAAACTCCTCCAAGGGGAGCCTGGATGGGACTGGATTCAATCCCAACCCCGGATTGTCGATGAATTAAATCTAAGGACTTACAAACCTGTGGTTGAACCTTTGTCCAAGGATTAAAGATGGCAAACCAGGTGTATTTATATTAAAATTAATGATTTATTATGATAAATATTTAGATTAAAAGATCTTAATCAGAATTATTAACTACACAGTAGAGAAGCTAAAACTACCAGGATAGGACAGAATCATTCATTATGTCAAAGTAATTAAATTAAAGCAATTATATTAAAATAATTGTAATAAAATTAGCAAAAAACCCCAGTTATTGAAGTAGAGGTTGATGTTAACTCACCCAGACCAATGGCTGTGGGCAAATCTCTTCTGCTGACCTTCAAGGGGTGACTTTGAGAGGTGTCCCTGCCCAAAGGAGGAATCTCACTTCCCAAGAAGGGATATAGGGATGTGTCAGGAGAACTTACCAAAGTGGGACTGGACTTTCATGGTCTCTGCTTTTAGGGATTTTCCGAGTTTATGGGATTCACTGATCCCACTCCTGTCCCTGGATGCAGCACCAATCCTGCTTTGCCCAAGGGGTTTTGTAAAGAATTATTCCTTTCTGCCCTGCCTTTTGTTCCTTTCCCACCTCCTGCCATGCCTGGAATTGTTTGTCTTCCTGAGGGAAGCTCTCTGACAGGATGAATAAATAAAGCTCCTCAATGAGGTTGGCTCATCTGTCCTTGCCAGGAAAAAGATGGAATGTCTTTATGGGTGGAAATAAAGCCTTTTGATCTCCCCTCTCATTATCCCCAACACGAAGCCAGAGGCAGGAGCTATAAATCCGTCTGCCATGGCTGGCTGGATCCAAATGGGCTCCTCTCCCTTGGAATTGCGGCCCTGGGAGCAAAGCAGGGTTTGATTCATGGTTTGATTCCTGCTCGGCCTGCAGAGTTTCCCCTGCCTGGGGTAGATTCCCTCTTCTTGTGGGAGGATATTTCACTTCCCAACACCATTCCCAGAGAAAACTCCCAAACTTTCTGCCTTGGGGTGGTTCATCCCCATTTTCAAGTGGAAAAAGGGTCGGTAGGAGGGGGATTGTTGGTTTGAAGGAATCAGCTGAGGGAGAGTTGGTGCTTCTCCTCTTTGTCTCTCTGTGCCTGAAGACAAAAGGTTTTCTAAGGATCTTTTCCGTTATTCCAGCACTGTCCCATCCATTTCTGCCACATTTTTGTGTCCCCACAGCTCCTGTGCCTCCAGTCACCAATTTCCGTGTGATAGAAGAAGGACTTTTCAGCCTGAAGGTGGCTTGGACACCTCCCCTGGGCAAACTGGAGGGCTACAAGATCTACATCCCCAGGGGTGAGTTTTATTAATTTTTATTAATTTTAATCTTTTTTTATTGATTTTTTCCTAATTTTTCTTGGTGTTTTTTAAAAGGAATGGTGACCCAAGGACAGGGAAGGTACTGTTAACTCCTGGCATGACTCTGGAATGAGTCCAGGATAGACTTTTCCAGACACTCCAGGACAGAGGAGAGTCCTTGGAAGGACTTTCCTTTGAAGAACAAGCTGAGGATGATGCTGTGTTTTCCCTGGCACATCCGGATGTTTCTCCCACCCACCGGTGGGGATTTGGGATGAGTTCAAACCTTCGGGATGGCTCCCACTCCTCTCTGTGGGATCTGAGGGCTGGGACAGCACGGCCAGAATTCCCAGCAACACCACATGGATCAGGAGACTCCAACCACGCCCCAGCTCCACGGTGTGGAGACATCCCCATGGGATTCAGCTCCATGGGAAGGCTTCACCATCACTTTTCTCCTTGGTTTTGCAGCCAACAAGCCCGGGATGACCTTTGAGCAGATCCTGCGGGGCGACGTCTCTTCCCACGTGCTGGAAAACTTGCAGGAGGACAGGGAATACAGCATCAGCATCTATGCAGTGTATCCTGAGGGGCCGAGCCAGCCCGTGGCTGCTCTGGGCAGGACACGTAAGAGCTGTCACCCCGTGCTTGGTCCCTTTTGCCCCAGGTGTTGTGTCCCCACCTCGGAGTTGGTGCCCTCGTGCACCAGGACCTTCCCAAATCCATCCTAACTCTTCCCTCATGGCCATGGATGTCCTCAAACACCATCCTGCAGCCTGGGGAAAGGGTGGGAGATCATTTTCCTTCCTGTTTCGCACCCACACTTCACGAGGTTGGTGCTCGGAGATGTTTGGTCCTGGGCAGTCACAGCTCGGGCTGTTTCACCTCTGCTTTATGGGATGCCTTCAGCCCCCGGGCAGGAGCTCCTGGAAATCCCTCTCACGGAATCATTAAGGCTGGAAAAACCCTCTAAGATCCCTGAATCCAACCATTCCCGGCACTGCCATGTCCCCAAGTGCCACATCCACAGGGCTTTGAAATCCCTCCAGGGATGGGACTCCACCACTGCCCTGGGCAGCTCCTCCAATGCCTTTCCATGAAGCAGTTTTTCCCAATATCCAACCTAAACCTCTTCTGGCACAACCTGAGGCTGTTCCTTCTCCTCCTGTCCCTGTTCCCTGGGAGCAGAGCCCGATCCCACCCAGCCACCTCCTTTCAGGTGTTCCCTTCAGCCGGCCGAGCTGGAGGAACGTTGGAGAACCAGCAAAATCCTCCACTCCCAAGTGAATGCTCTGAAAAGTTCCTTCCCTGTCCTCCTCCCAGTGAAGCTCCTGCCTGTGGAAAACCTCTCGCTGCAGAACGAGACCACGGACACGCTCCAGGCCCGGTGGAGCCCCGTGCGGGGAGCAACGGGATACAGGCTCACCTGGACATCAGCAGGTACGGACAGGGCTGGGCTGTGAATCAGTGAGCAGGACAGGGAAAAATGGGAGCTGTGAGATTCCCAAGGCGTTGGATGCACTTTGGATTGGATTGGATTCTGTCTTTGTCCAGAGGGAGTTCGGTTTTTGAGTTCTGTAGCCAGTGGAGTTTTCTCTGCCGTGGATGCAGAGTTTCCTGCCCTGGCTCTGCATAAAGCAGGCTGGTGGATAACAGGATTCATGCTGGATTTACTGGACCCGAGGAAACTTGGAATAGCTGAGAGGAGCTGGAAAAATCCTCCCTGTGGAGCTGCACAGCCCCTGAGTATTTGGGGTCCCCCTTTTATGGGGGGACAGCCTGGCAGTGCCTGTGCTCGTTGCTTTTCTCTCTGCAGCTCTACAACCTGGCTGCATCCCCCAGAATCCTCATTTTTAGGCAAATTTGGGAGTTTGGAGACAGATCCACCTTTGCAGCTGGAGCTTTTCCCCTGCTCTGAACCCAAACATGTTTTCCTTGGTGCTGGGGGGGAGCAGGAGTGAGGAATTCCGGTTTGATGGCAGCTTTTGGCCTTGGGAGATGGATGTTTCAGGGCCTCAGGGATTCGGGACACCTGGGCTCTATCTCAGGTTTGAATAAAAACCACGTTCTCCTCTCCCTCAGCTGCCCTGGTTATGATGGAAGGAGACACCTCCCACCAGGGCAGGTGGGGATTAGTGGGAGAACAGCTCCAAAGGTCACCAGGAGGGAAAAAATCATTACAGGGAAGACATGAAATGTCTTTTATTGTTCTGTAATGAATTTTTCTCACGGCACACCCCAAAACTCAGCCGTTTGCCCAGGCTGTGCCAAATTCCCAGCCAGGAATGGAGCTCAGCCTGGGAACGGGGACACTGAGGGGACAGTGGGAGAACCTCCTCAGGTGGAACAGGAAGGACACATCACCTCCACCCCGAATTCCCAGCAGTTCTGTCACCTGGCACCAGCTCATCCCAGTTCCAGGGGTGGCAAAATCCCAAGGGCAGCTCCCCCTGGCCTCTGGGTCCTCTTCACACACTCCATCTCATTCCAGAATTAGGGATGCACTGATGGGATCCAGACCCCGCCGCCTCTCCCAAGCACAGGAGGGGTTTGGATTTTCTCATCTGACTTTTAAAACCGGGATTAGATAAACACAGACTGGAGATGGGAGATGGGGAGAGCAGGTGGGAAAAGGGGGATGGGGCTCCGGGTGCTGCTGCAACAGAACATGGGGACGTGGCACCATCCAGTGACCAAACTGGAAAAGGCACTTTTCCCCCCTTTAGAGGTTTTCCTCCCTGCCCCTGGGAATCAGGGCGTGATCCACAGGAATTCGGTTTTAACTCTTCTCCTGCTGGGCAGGTTTCGCTGAGCTGGGTTTAGTCCACAACAAGAAGATTAAAACTGGGGTTTGTGGCATCACTGGCTCCAATTCCTGCCGGGATGACTCCAGCACTCAGGGCTGGGCAGGATGTGGATCTTTTATGGGATCACTCACAGCCCCCAACGCGCCCAGTTTGGGGTTTTTCCTGACTTATTTCCTTTCCTTTGCAAATCCCTGAGTTACCTCGGTGATCCCTGTGCTCTTCCCGGGTAAATGTGGATTATTTCCACCTGCACCCACGCCGGGGTGGTCCCGGCGTGCCCCAGGGTGGGGTGGGCTGAGCCAGGGGACGCCGTTTCCCTTCGCAGAGGGCAGCATCCAGGACGTGACCCTCGGCAGCTCCTACAGCTACTACATGATCCAGGGGCTGCAGCCGGGCACGGAGCACACGGTGACCATCAACCCCATCTTTGGGGACGTCGAGGGGCCGGTGGTGAGCGGCAAGGCCACCACGGGTGAGTGTCCTGCAGCGGGGGCGGCGTTCAGCCCACGCAGGCGCAGGGCCGGTGTCACTTTCTGTCACTTTCCCTGCGTCCTTGGCTTTGGGGACCTCTTTGAAGCTGTTGGTGGGACTGGGCGGCTCTTGTCTCCTGCAGTGGCATCCAGCACTGTCCAGATGCTGAAAGTGAGCGAGATTTCCATCAACAGCCTCCTGGTGTCCTGGGATTCGGTCGCGGGAGCCACCGGCTACAGGGTAGCCTGGGGTCCCACAGCAGGTGAGATCCGGCTCTGCTCGGGATGGAATGGGAGAACCTCAGGAATGGTGAGAGTAGGGCAGATCCAGCTCATGGACTGCTCCGTGCAGCCTCTCCCACGATTCCAGAGTGTGAACGGAAGCCAGGGATTGTTTCTGGCCCTGAGGCACCATCCTGGCCCCAGCCCAGCCCAGAGGGAGTCCCAGGAAGTCCCCAGGAATGGGAAGGTGGGCTGGGACAGGGAACCTTCCCACGTTCCTGTGGGCCCTGGATGTGAGAGCTGGTTTGGATTCAGTTCCTCTCGACTGGTTTGGATCCTTTGGGTATTAAAATCCCAAAATAAATAATGACAGGAAAACTCTCCCTTGCCCCAGTGAATACATGGAATCACAGGATCACTGAGGCTGGAAAAGACCAAACTGTGCCCAATCCCCACCTTGTCCTGCAAGTGCCACATCCAGTTGTTCCTTGGACACCTCCAGGGCTGGGGACTCCAAACCTCCCTGGGCAGCCCCTTCCAATGCCTGACCACCCTTTCCATGAAGAAATTCCTCCTGAATTCTCCTGGAACAGGGATCCTCCAGCACAGATTCCTATGGGAACACGGTGGATTTCCCAGGATGCAGCAGAGCTGCTCTCCAGACTCTTTCTCCTCTTGTGTTTTATTTTCTCTTCCAAAGAATTCTTCGGCAAGGACCGCCCTCGCCACCTGGCCCTCAACAAGTCGGTGACGTCGCACCAGCTCCGCAGCCTGGCCCCCGACACCGAGTACGTGATTTCCCTGTCCGTGCTCTTCGGCTCCGGGGAGGGCCCCGGGATCACCACCTCGGCCAGGACGGGTGAGTGTGGGCGGGATGGTGGAGTAGCTACCACAGGACGGAGCCTCTGTGGGTCTGGTTCGACCTCGTGTATCCCTGACTGGATCTGTTCCTGGCTCTGGGCTTGGGAAGAGCTTCGGATGTCATCGAATCCCAGATTGGTTGGGGTTGGAAGGGTTGGAAACCCATCTTGTTCCAACACCCAATGACTTTCATTATCCCAGGTTGCTCCAAGCCCCATCCAACCTGGGGTTTTTCCTGATTTATTTCTTTGCTTTGCAAATCCCTGAGTTGCCTCGGTGATCCCTGAGCTCTTCCCAGGTGGATGTGAATTATTTCTACCTACCTTGGCCTTGGACACTTTCAGGGATCCAGGGGCAGCCACAGCTTCTCTGGGAAACATGTGCCAGACCCTCACCACCCTCACAGCCAGGAATTCCTTCCCGATATCCCACCTAAACCTGCTCTCGTTCAGTTTAAAGCCACTCCCCCTTGTCCTGTCCCTCCAGGCCCTTGGCCAAAATCCCCCTCCAGCGGTGAAGTCCCCAGTCTGCACTCACTGAGCTTCCAGGTATCCCAAAATCCAGACCAATGGTTAATTCTTCAACATTGGTAGAATCCATCTGAAAAAAAAAATCTGAAAAATGGGAAATCTGGGTAAATTCTGCTGTAGGAAACCATGGGAAGATAAGGGGAGTGGGGCATCCTAGTGCAGTCCTTTCTGCCTGGTGGTAAGGGCTGTCCCCTGCCTCAAAGAATTCCAGAATTCCAAAGGAATCCTCCTGGAAGATCAGATTCCCTGGACAAGAGGCAGCAGATGCAATAAAAATAGCGGTAAAACAGGGGTAGTTGATGTAACTTTGTGTAAAATAGGGAAAATGATGGATAAACCTTGTCCCTCTCTCTCAAACTTCGGGGCAGCTGCCTTGGGAACAGGGGAGAGGCAGCAACGCTCATCCAAAAGCTGAGGTGGGATTGTTGGAAGAGGTTCCAAAGTGGCAGCAGGTGACTGGAAACCCTGGAATACCATATGGGGATAATGGCCTGACCCTTGTGAGGAAGAGAACAGGGAATATCCTGCAGCTGTGGGAGCTCTGGTTGGGTGTTCCACCTGGAGAACTGGGATGTGGATCTCCTGACTCCATGGATCCCTGAGCTGCCTGTCCCGGCCTTGTTCCCACTGGATCTAGAGCAGAACGTGCTCCTTGATGGCCTCAAGCAGTGTCTCTGGTGTCTCTCCAGGAGGGGATGAGGAGACACCAAGGACAAACAAAGACGTCATTTTTAACCCTTTGATATAATTTTGACTCATTAAAGTGTCAACGATGAGCCTTTGGCCAGGAATCAGGGCATTCCTGATGTTGTCCCCATCCTGCAGCTCCCCTGGGATCCGTCTCCAACTTCAAGGTGATGTCCCACACCAGCACCAGCCTGTCCTTGGCCTGGAGTGCCACAGCCGCTGCCACCAAGTTCAAACTCACCTGGAGCCCCGTGGGAGCAGGCAAAGGTGAGCAGGGAAAGGACATTCCAGGCACCTTCCCAAACTCCTGACCTGCTCCCAGTGGTAGGACGGAGATCCCACTGTTGGGAAGCTTGGTCCTGTTGGTGATGGCTCCTTCTCTCCTGGTTTTCATGGTTTTGTTTATGGAGATAATCCCCAAAGCTGTGGGACAATTTCCTTTGGAGGAAAGAAGTAAGCTCCAGGCTCTGAAATATCCATGTTTTTACAGGAAAACAGGTTGCCAGGACTCAGTACCTGGGCAGCAGAGTGTTGGCTCATCGGATCGACCACCTGGTGCCCAACACCCTGTACAGGGTCAGTGTCCGGGCTGTGTTCAGCAGGACTGAGGGGCCCGAGGTGATCCTGACTCACCACACAGGTAAGTCCTGCTGGAAAACCCTCCTTGAGCTGGGATGCAAAGCTTGGATTCACAGCCTTGGGCGTGGGATTGGCTCAGTTGGGTCAGATCCCGGTGCTAAAAACACCCAAGTTTTGGGTTCAATCCCTGTGTTCATCCGTTTAAGAGTTGGACTCCATGATCCCGGTGCATCCAACTCAGGAGATCCTGTGGATGGTGGAGGCACGAGCAGCCCTCACTGCTGGTGGCAATAATCCATGGCTCTTCCCGTGGGAGGGAGCAGACACGTCTGTCTGGCACATTGGACAATCCTGGACGTATCAACGCACTTCCCAGAATTGTTTATCCACAGCCACCTCGGGAATGCAGGAGCCTCTCCGCAGAGAGAGAGAAAATTCCAGTTTCTGGAATTGTGGCTCTGCCTCTTCCAACATGGAGTTCTGGCTCCTTTCAGTGTCTTTTTCCCCTGAGTCCATCCCAATGACAGTTTTTCATGGAATTTGAAGATGTGTCCGGATGATCCATCCTCTCTTGGAGCTCTTCTCGTGTCCCTGTGTTGTGTCACCAGTTTGGTGTGGGTGGTAGGAGATGGGGATGAGATTCCTCAGCTTGGAATCCATGGATCCATTAGGAATCTCAGCCTGGCATCCTGGATAATGTCTGAAAAGTCAATATTGAATGGGTGCCCAAATTTTTCTCTTCCACCGTACCTTGGAGCCGTGAACCTGCTGCTCTGGGACTGAGCTGTCACTGCAAAAATCTCATCCTGGTTCATTTTTCCAGCTCCTTCTGGAGATTCCAACCCCATCCCGACCATCCAGGACCTGAGGGTTACCGACACTGGCGTAAACACTTTGAAGCTGGCTTGGAAAAGGCTTCCTGGGATAAGTCACTACAAGATATCCTGGCTGCCATCCAATGGTAAGAATCCCGATCCCTTGGTCAGGGAGCACGAGAAACCCGCAAAAAGAGGAAGTCTGGCTCAGGAAATTCCTTTTTCCACAGGTGATGGGGTATGTGAGGACCTTAATGTCTGTAGGGTCAAGTTGAACCCCTCTAAGTGAGCCCTGAGCCAAGCTTTAGGCTCTAACCAAGGATATAAACATAGCTGGGATTTGGGAAATCCAGAAATTGGTTCCTTTCCACCTTTGGGATCAGATCACTTCGCTGCCCGTGCCTCAGTTTCCCCATAGGCAAAATGAGTTCCTAACTCTCCTCCCTGGCCAGGTCCTGTCAGATGTGTGTGAAGCTGCTGTAACGATGACTGTTACCCTTCCCTTTCCATGGGCACCGCAGGGTTTTTGGGATCTCTCCTCTCAGGTGACTCGGAATCCTCCCAGCTGCTCCCGGCAGAGGCCGTTTCCTTCACAATTCCCAAACTGAAGGACAACACCACCTACACCGTCTCCGTGTCTGCGGTGGGAAGGGGACAGGAGGGAAACTCCACGGTCCTCACGGCCAAAACCTGTGAGTGTGGGATTCACGGGTTGGGATAAGAGCGTCTCCATAGGGAAGTGAAAGAAAAAGAGCAGTTTTGCCTGATTGACACCTTATTTCTGGAATTCCAGAATGCTTTGAGTTGGAAGGGACCTTGAGGATCATCCAATTCCAACACCTTCCATAGACCAGGTTGCTGCAAGCCCCATCCAACCCGGCCTTGTTTCTCCCCAGATCCCACCCGAAACCAGGCATCGATCCTTTCTTATTACTGAGGGATTTGGGGACTTTCCCTGTCTTCCCCCGCCAATAATCCCTATTTTTGTGGCACATTATCTTGGAATTCCCTCTTTAGTTACAATATCTTGACCATTTCCACATTTTCAGCAGATAAAGGCCAACATCCCTCGGGAGTTGTGCCAAAACGGGCAGGATTGGAGATCAAATGGTGGGGAAAATCAGGGATGTGAAGCTAGTGCTGGGATTTTAGGGAGCATCTGGAAAAAAAATCACGGGAAGAACTTCATTACCCATCCCAAAAACTCAAATTTCAACCAGTTTAGAGTCCAGACTGAAGATCTGGAAAAATTTCCACCAATTCCCACCAACAGAGAACCTGGTCTGATTCAGCTTCCTGGAAAACACAGGAAGTGCTGGAGGAACTCCTCCTTCTCACCAGAATCATGGAATTTCGGAGGCAGAAATGTCCACAAAGGTGTTTTCAGCCCCTGAGCTTTGTTCCTTGCTTTTCCAGCAGTGGATTTGCCCAAAGTGATGGAATTCACTGTGCAGGAGGCTGCGGATTCCAGCGTTTTGCTGTCCTGGGGGGCTGTTCCTGGAGCATCCCTGTTTTTACTGACGTGGGGATTGTCCTCAGGTAATGTTTGGCTTGGGAAGGAAACTCTGATCCACCTCCTGAATTCCTCAGGATTCTGTTTAGCAGGAGAACCCTGGGGCTTTCCATGGGTTCCTCCATCTCAGCTTCTCCATTTGGCTGGAAAAGGGAGGGAAATTGGAGCTGGGGAAAGCTCACAAAATGTCCCATCGGGCTGTTGCAAAATCCATGGGGGAAGGAAAAATAGGAGGCATGGAAATAGCTCAGGAAAAAGGAATTTTGGGGCTATCAATGTCCCTTCCTGTCCATCAAATCCACCAAAAAAAGGTGGATTTTTGTCATCCTTAAAACCTCATTCTTATCTATTTAAAACTTCTGCTCTGCTGAGAAGAGCTTTTAAAACTTCCTTAAGCATTCCTCATCGTGTCTTTTTCCAATTGATTTGGTTTTTCAGGATTTGCCCTTTCAAAGCACTGACTCCATGATTTTTCCCTGGACTGGATTAAAATCCTCTTTGAATTTGAATTTTCCTGTCCCTGTGGCTTCAACCACGAACTTTTTTTCTAGGGATCAGCTCCTGTTCACGAGCCAATAAAAAACCAAATCTAACAGAATTCCCTGTGCTCCCTGCAGTGCTTTAGGAGCTACCAGGAGTTTTAATTTTTTTTAACTCCAAGTATATTTTAGGATTGGCAGCTCCACACTTGCAGGACGTGTCGCTCAGGATGAAGTGTCCCATGGCAGCAGCATTTTTTTTTGGGCTAAATATTAGAGAAAAGTGATTTGGGAAGGGAACCTTTGGATGTCTGGGGTGATTTTAGTGATCTAAAGCAACTGTTCCCTTCCTGTGTAAATATTGATCCGGAAGGATTCCGAAATCCGTGATTTCAGAGTTGTCAGGGAATCGGGAATGGATAATCCCATGTCTGACCGTCCCTCCATCGATCCCACTGGAACGGGTTTATAAATATTGATTTCCCATCACCAGCAGATGAATCCTGACCCCACTTCTCCATAGGATCAGATTTATGCTCCTGAGTGAGTAATTCCAATTTTTCCTGGTTAATTATCCCGGCTGCCAACACTGGTGTATAAAAGCAATTAAGAATTTGGTCCTTTTGTTTTTTTTTTTTTCCTTGATTAACTTTCCTCCACACAACTGGATTTTTGTCTTAAATTGTTATTTTATGACACATTTCCCTTGCTCCTTTTTGAGCCCATTTAATGCCCTTTTCCCTGCTGATTCCATCCAGCCTGTCCCATAAAAAATTGGATCCCTTTCTACTCCACTTGGGATCATTCCACCTTTGGATCAGACAAAATAAACCAATTATGGCTACTTTGAT
>VZTJ01004593.1:0-26838 GCA_013397795.1 Orthonyx spaldingii | reverse complement strand
AAAAAAAAAACAGGAGCAGAAGAGTTGGAGTCAAATTTCAAGAGGGATTTTAGTAATTTTTTAAAGGAGGAAATCCTCTCTTTCAAAAAGTTTTTGTGCAGAATTGAGAGCATTGAAGGTTGGATTTGATCTTTGGAGATCTTTTCCGACCTTAATTCTGTGGGTTGATGACAATGGAGCAGATTATTTGCACTGATTTTATTTCTTGCCATAGAAATTCAGCTTTTTTAGTAATTTTTTTAATGTAAAATGTTATTTCAGAATTAAAAAGGTACAAATTTCGCTTTGAACAGCGTCAAATTCATCATTTATTGTTTCTAAAATAAGGCACTTAGGAAATGTTAATACATAATTGTGATATTTTTATTATTATTATTTTAAATCAAAACTGCGAATTGTGTGCAACCAAATTTCTCAGTCAAGTTTGGTTTTATTTTTTTAATAAAAATTTTCATCAAACTTTCCATTCATTCCCAAAAATGAATCTTCTTGCTATCCATATGATCCACTGGGTAGAAATTGTTCTCTCAGCCTTGGGCACCACCTGCACCAAATTCCCTAAATTTTTGTATAAATTCCAATTTTCTTTTCCTTTTTAATGCACAAAACCAACCTCATTTCATCTGCTTTAGGACCTGAAAGTTGCACTTTGATTTACTTTTTGTATTCTCTCATTTTTATATGATTTATTTTGCCTCTGCTCCAAATCCCAGGAATCATCTCATCCCCAAATTCCTGCTTGCCAACAGTGCTGCCACAGAAATGGGAATTATTCCGAGTTTTTCTGGCTCCCAGTCATGTTTTCTCCTGTTTTCCACAGCTCCTGCTCTTTCCCAGGAATTGTTACCAGCAGCTTCCCGTTCGTATCGAGTGACAGGACTGAGCTCCAAGGAAATGTATTTGTTTTCCATAAAACCAATATTTGGAGATAGGGAGGGACCGGAGACAACGCTCCTTGCACAAACAGGTATGAAGGATGGAGACCTGGATTGCAGTTTTCCCTGGAAAACTGCTTTTGAGGCTGATTTTTGGGTTTTCTACCCTTTTCCTCTTTGCTAGAGAGCGACATCATGGCTAAAAGAGATTTAAAATCCACCTTTTCTGTTTGGCTCCTACAACAGGACCTCGCAGGGAGTCACCAGCTGCCCTGGTGACTCCTACACCGTTGGATACGAGGAAATCTCCGTCTGGATCTCCCAGCAGTGTGGGGACAACTCCTCTCCCGGTATCCACCAGCACCAAGCTCCCAGAGCCCCCAGTATGGACCAGCGCGGTGTCGGCACCGCCGACAACCCTGCCTGGCCCAAGTGAGTGTGGGGATGAGGATGAGGATGATGGTTATCACGATGATGTAGAAATAGTCAAAACTTCCAGAGGCCAAGATCTTCTCTGATCCCAGGAGCTAAAACTGGTTTTAATTCCTTGAGTAAGGAGAGCGGACAATGTCAGGGGAGGCCCAAACCCCGCGAATGCGGTGAAGGCCTCAGCACCGCCCTGAGGGGGGAAGGTGCTGCTGCTCGCCCAAAACGTGGCTTCACAAGAGGTTTGGGGTTTGTTTTGTTGCCCCGAACACACAAAACCCCACAATTCTGCTTCAGGACTCCTCAGCTCATGGAATTCCTCTCTTCCCGCTGCAGTTTGTGGGAAGCTCAAAGCTGATGTCGGGTTCCTGGTGGATGAATCCTCGAGTATCGGCCAGGGCAACTTCAATAAAGTGAAGGATTTCCTCTTCCGGATCGTTTCCTATTTCCCCAAGATTGGGCCCGAAGGGACACAGGCAAGATTTTGTTATTCCGCTTCCTGAAGGTGTTTTCCTCCTGTTTTCTCCTTCTGCTCAGCCCTGCCAGGAGCAGAGTCGGCTCACCCAGGAGTTGTGGAGCTGAAAGGCCAAGGAAAACCATGTGTAGAACCAAAAGAGAGCAATTCAAGTCTCTTCAATATCAGTTTTCCCATTTGGATAGATTCCCATTTCTTGGTTATTTTTCCAAGACTGAATAATCAGGAATAAAGTAAATTCCACACTTGAAATGCTGTCTAGGTTAGCCCAGAGATGCGTTGTGTGCATATTCTGCTCTAGGATCCCATTTCTGACCCCATCCAGAGTGGGGAATGGTTGGGAATGCAGAGTGGGGACAGTTGGGAATGCAGAGAGGGATGGTTGGAAATCCAGAGTGGGGACGGTTGGAAATCCACAGTAAGGATGGTTGGAAGCCCAGAGTGGGAATTGTTTAGAACCCAGAGTGGGAATTATTTGGAACCCAGAGTGGGGAGAGATGGGAATCCAGAGGGGGAATGGTTGGAAACCCAGAGTGGGAATTGTTTAGAACCCAGAGTGGGAATTATTTGGAACCCAGAGTGGGGAGAGATGGGAATCCAGAGGGGGAATGGTTGGAAACCCAGAGTGGGAATTGTTTAGAACCCAGAGTGGGAATTATTTGGAACCCAGAGTGGGGACAGCTGGGAGTCCAGATTGGGAATGGTTGGAACTCCAGAGGGGGGACAGTCAGAAATCCAGAGGGGGAAATGGTCGGAGATCCAGAGTGGGGCCAGTTGGGAATCCAGATTGGGAATGGTTGGAAATCTAGAGTGGGGATGGTTGGAAATCCAGGTGTGGATCCAAGTGGGAAACGCAGGATGTGCCAGCAGCTGCCTCCTCCAACAAACAGAGAACCAAAGCTCCAGGTCATGGTGGGATTCACCTCAAGGGCAAAGCCTGAAGGATTTAACGACAGCAAAGCCAATGGGAAGCTTCAGTTCCTCATTTATTTGGGGTCATTTGTGTTTAATTAATGCCATATTTAAATTAGGAAGTGAGAGGTACGGAGCTCACTTGAAGTTGAGCAGGAAATGGGAATTTCTTGGACTCTGCTTGGAGGTTTTAGGTGAATGTTGGAGTTACCCTGGGTCAACAAATAACTCTGGGGACATAAAAAAATTTTGATCTAGGTGACAGTCTGACTCCCTTTTCCCAGAGAATTCAACCTCTTCCCATTCCCGGTGCACCACACTCTGACTCGAGGCACTCTGTCCCATTTCCTATGGATTTGGGGATTTTAATCCCTGTTTTTGGCAGGTTGCTGTTGCTCAGTACAACGAGGAGCCCAGGGCGGTTTTTCACTTCAACCAACACCGCGACCGCAACGGAGCCCTCGGAGCCATCAAAGGGCTGAGCTACACCGGAGGCAACACCAAAACAGGTCTGGGAGGGGACTTGGACACCTGGGATGATCCTTCTGGCCCTGGAAACCAAGGAAAACATTTTTCTGACTGGTTTGGAGCCATTTCCTTGGCAGGGAAGTTGTGCTCCAAGTTGTTTTAAATTTGAGAACGGATTAGACTTCATTTTCAGGAGTGGTTTTTCCAACCACTTTGTGCTTTATCCATGTTCTGTTTTTTCTCCTGGGTTTCCCTCATAATGTTATGGTTTTACCTGCACTTGAGGGAGGTTTTTATTCCATAAACATGAGGTGAGGATGGCTGATTGGAAGCATTCTTGCATCCCAGAAATCCAGATATTTTCTCTCATTTAAAGAGCTCTGAGAGGGACGACATTTTCCATGTGCTCATTCCCAGCAGAACACTGGGAATACCTGGTTCCCTGGAGGAACACAATCAGAAATGATAAATAAAAGATGGTTACTTTTAATTTAATCGTTTTGGTTGGAGCCTGGTGCCAGTAACTCCAAGATTTTGTCCCCCTATGGATCATTCAGGAGTTGGATTCAATGATCCTTGTGGATCCTTTCCAACATGGAATATTCTGTAGTTTTGTGAATTTTCAATGAATTCCTCACACCAGGAAAGCTTTGAGGCACCCAAATCACTCATCCTGCCTCAGTGGTATTGGACAAGAGCACCATAAAACCAGGGATGGTCAAAATACAGGAATTTTCATGGGATTGCTTAGGGAAAGAAGGCATGGAGTTGGTCAGACTGGAAATTCCTGGCTAACCTCATCTCTAATCCTTTTTTTTAATGGAGTTTGTGCCAATAAAGACATTTTATTCCTCATAGGAACCTTTTCTTGGAGCTTCTTGACCACTTCAATCTGCAGGAGATTTCTTTGTGAAACTTTCTTGGTCTTTCCAGAGACATTTGGAAATGGGAATTCTGTGGGGTTTTTTCCAGAAATGTTAGAAAAATGCTTCAAATCTCCTGAATGTTAGAACCATTCCAGCCAAGCTGATTTCCTACCGTTATCCTTCAAAAGCTGTTTTCCCATGCCCAGAACTTTCCATTTATGAGGAATTCTCTTCATCTTCCACCTGTGGAAGGAGATCCAGAGTCCAGACCTGAGGAATTAATCCAGACTCCCACCCCATTTCTCCCTGTGTGCTCAGGCCGTGCCATATCCTACGTGCTAAACGAATTATTCCAGCCCTCCAGAGGGATGAGACCGAGTTTTCCTCACATCCTGGTGCTCGTGACCGATGGACAATCCCAGGATGACGTGCTGCCCCCAGCCAGAGCAGCCCACGCTTTGGGTGAGAGTTCCCAGTTGTGTTTCCATGGTTCTCCATGAATTCCCAGCAGGTTGAAGTTGTCCCATCGTGTTTCCCTCAGTTTTCCATGAATTTCCAGGGAGTTGAGGTTGCCCCTTTGTGTTTCCCTTGTTTCTCCATGAATTTCCAGGGGGTTAAGGTTGCCCTGTTGCATTTCCATGGTTCTCCATGAATTTCCAGAGGGTTGAGGTTACCCCATTTTGTTTCCCTTGATTCTCCATGAATTTCCAGGGAATCGAGGTCCTGTTGTGTTTCCATGGTTCTCCATTAATTCCCAGCAGGTTGAAGTTGTCCCATCGTGTTTCCCTCAGTTTTCCATGAATATCCAGGGGTTGAGGTTACCCCATTGTGTTTCCTTCAGTTTTCCATGAATTTCCAGGGAGCTGAGGTTGTCCCATTGTGTTTCTCTCAGTTCTCCATGAATTTCCAGAGGGTTGAGCTTACCCCATTGTGTTTCCCTCAGTTTTCCATGAATTTCCAGTGGTTGAGGTCCCATTGTGTTTCCATGGTTCTCCATGAATTTCTGGGGTTGAGGATGGTGCACTGTGCGAGGAGTCCCTTTGAGGGCACTTTCGGTTCCTTCCCTCCTTTATCCTTCCTTTTTTTCTCTTCCCAACTTTTCTTGGTGTGCTGTATCTCACACCCAGCTCCAGGTGACTTCTCTGTGGGTTCTGCCTGATCCCACCTGAGGTTTTTACCAGGAACAGGTTTGGAAACTCCGATCCCAAGGATTAGGAGCGATGGGATCCATGTCTTTCCAGGGCTCCGTGTCTTTGCTGTGGGGGTGTCAGGAGCTGACCCCATGGAGCTCCACAGGATCCTGCTGCAGCAGAACCCCCAGAACGTTTTCTACGTCAGCACCTTCGACGACTTCCCCCAAATCCTCCAAGAGCTGATAGAGGCCGTTTGTTCTGACCCTCAGCTTCCAGGGACCCAAATCCCACTGGGAAAGGTGAGTTCCTGCACCTGGGAGTAAATCCAGCTTGAGCCAGGCACAAGGAAAATCTTTTTCCCTGAGTGAAGTTTCAAAGCAAAATCCGAGTGGATTTAGGACACCGGGTCCCATCCTGACCTCACTGTCTGGCCCTGAAGAGCAAAACCTTTGAAATCCAGGGAGGGGAATTGGGGAAGCCAGGATAGAGCTGGGAATGTTTCAGTGGATAAAGCCACTGCAGCACACTTGGAGGTATTAAAAATTCATATCCTAGATTCATAGGAATAGACTTTAAATGCCTGAGAATTCTCCTGGATGGTCAGCTTTGCTTTTCCCTTTTTTTGCCTAAGCCAAGGAATGTTTTAGCCTGTGTTTCCTGGTCACTCCGGTTTATTTGCCATCCTTTGGTGCACATTAATTCCCTGATAATTTTGTTTCTCTTTTCCATTGAAGGTCTCCAGGGGCTCAGCAGCTCACAGGGGTTATGACCCCCACGGCCTCACTATGAAGGGAGAGAAAGGGGAGCGGGTGAGTCACAGAATATTCCCGGATGGAAGCGATCCACATGGATCATTGAGTCCAGCTCTTGAGCTGATGACCCCATAATATCATGGAGTCATGGAATGGTTTGGGTTGGAAGGGACTTGAAAGATCACCCAGTTCCAACCTCTACACCTCCCACTGCCCCAGGCTGCTCCCAGCCCCAATGTCCAGCCTGGCCTTGGACACTTCCAGGGATCCAGAGGCAGCCACAGCTTCTCTGGGAATTCTATTCCAGGGCTTCCCCACCCTCCCAGCCAGGAATTCCTTCCCGATGTCCCATCTATCCCTGCCCTCCGGCAGTAAATACAACCAAATTCTGACCAAGGAAGAATCGAGCAAAGAACCACCCTCAGATCTTTTCTGTTGGTGTTTTGCTATTCCTGCTCCGTGCTGGCTCTGAAAATCCAGGAAAAGGGAACTGCTCTGGGATTTGGGAATGCTCCCAAGTGTTATGATGCTGCATGAAGCTGTTTGGGTTTGCAGGCCCGAGGCCATCACCCCCACACTGTTATTTTCCATGTTTTAGGGTCTCCCTGGGAAGGACGGAATTCCAGGGCTGCCAGGCAGGCCGGGCCGGCCGGGTCCTCCAGGTCCCCCTGGAATCAAGGTATGGATTGGTTTTCACAAACTTTTCCAAAGGAGCATTCCAGGGAAAAGTGACCGATATCCCTCTGGCCTGTTTTGCAGGGGCTCCCTGGCAGCCAAGGGGACACTGTGAGTACTTGGAATCCCAGGATGGTTCGGGTTGGAAGGGACCTTAAAACTCATCCCATTCCATGGGCAGGCACACTTCCCACTATCCCAGGATGGCCCTTCCAGCCTGGCCTTGGACACTTGCAGGGATCAGAATCTGTGGTCTTGTGGGTGCTTTTCTGTTTAATAATGCAGAATTTATTCTTAATTCCAGGGATCTCCGGGCTACCCAGGACCAGCGGGGCCAAAAGGAGACAGAGTGAGTTCCATTCCTGGAATTCACTAGGGAAAAATCCATTTCTTGTGGCCTCTGTTTTCCAAGCATTTTCACCGGGATCTTTGGGGAACGTGAACTTTAAACCTGCGTCTAACTAATCCTACACTGCCAGCCCAGCTGGGGAGTTTCCCTCAGGAATTTTATGTCTTTATGGACACTAAAATATTTCAATTTCACCTGAGGGCAGATCCCAGGAGCAGCTTCCTGTCCTTCTCCCAATCCCCATTCGTCCTCTTTCCTTGCATCCCCCTAAGCTGTCCATGCAGATGAAGATCAGGAATGGATCCTGATAAAAGCCAAATTCCTTTTTTACCCTGGGATTAATTTTTTTTCCACACCAGCAAGCAAAGCTGATGCCAGGTTTTGGGAACCAGGTGCTTTGGGTTGATGGAATTGCCCCTAAATCACCAAGTTTCCTGTCTGCTCCTGGATCTCTTTATCCACAGGGAGAGCCAGGCTACGTCCTGGGAGGAGTGGAGGTGATTCCAGGCCGGAATGGGCAGCCTGGGCCCCCTGTGAGTATCAAACCCCAGGTGTGGGGGAGCCTGCAGCTTCCCAAAGCCGGGCAGAGATCCCACATCCCTCCCTCTCCCGCTTTTCCTTGTTGCAGGGACAGAAGGGGCAGCCGGGAGTTCCTGGGGTTCCAGGTTCTCCAGGGCCACCAGGGATCTCCATCAAGGTGAGTTTGCAGCAAATTCTGGGATGTGCCCTGGGAAAAGGAGATCCGACACCAAATATTGCAGGTGGAGGTGTCTGGAGACTTCTCCTAAAGCTCTGCTTCCCTTGGGAGGGGGAATTTTGCTCTCTTGGATTGTCAGCCTGCCGGATTTTTTTGTTGGGATGAGGTGGGAGGAGCCCCTAAATGCCCATCCCACGGGAATTCTCCTTGTCCTTTGTGTTTCAGGGTGAACCAGGGGATTCAGGAATCAGGGTGAGTACCTGGGGGTGGCTTTCACTTTGGGGTGGAAAACCTTTTTCCATAACTATTTCCAAGCTGCCCGAGAATTTCTGGCTCTCAAGCTTCCCAAAATTCCACGGAGATCCATGAAGGGATCATGGAGTGAGACTGTCCTGTGCTTCCTGCAGGGTCCCCGTGGGAGGAGTGGCCTCAAAGGTGACAGAGGAGACACAGGAGAGCCGGTGAGTGGCCCCAGGGAGTCAGGGAAGAACCGGGGCAGATCCAGAGGAGGGAAAAATGTGGATCAGGAGCATGGGACAGCAAATGGCCCGAGCTGGCAGCAGATCCAAAACAAGGGAAAGGGGGTGGTTCTTCCCAGAAGTCATCCCAGAAGGAAGTTTGGGGTGTGGGAAGTTTGAGTTCAAGGGAGGATAAAAGGAAAAAAGTCCATGGAGGATTGCTGGGAATAAAACCCACCAGGATTGGTCTGGGAATTCCCTGTGTTACAAATGGCTCAGTCTGAAGGATAACATCCATGTCCTGCTTTTCCATCCCTCCCGAGGTGCCTCTTTCTGTCCTTCATGGATCTGTTTTTGGTTGCCTTTGCCGTGTGGGAGATCCATAAATCCCATAAATCAGCCCTTTCCAGGTGGCTGGATTCACCATTCCAGACCAACGTGGGCTCCCAGCCTCTGCCTTCCATTGCTTCCCCTTCCCGAGAAAAGCCAGGGATTCATAACTTATCTGTGGGAGAAAAGAAAATTTGGGAATACACAGACATCCCTAGAAATCCTCAGTTTTAAAGGAACTGTTCAGATGGACACATCAGGATAAATATTTCTCCTCAGAACTAAAAATTTCCAGTTTGGGAAAAATAAAAAGATTTGATGATGTTTCTTCCTTTCCAGGGAAAACCTGGGTTGCCAGGCCCTGTAGGGCTCCATGGGGTTCCTGGACTGCCTGGACCACGGGGAGAAAAGGTTGGATAGTTCCTGAATCCATCAGCCAGGGGGAAAGTGAGCGAAAGAGCAGGGTGGACTCGTGGGAGGAAATTTTGGGATCTCCCAACATTCCTGGAGGTTCCTGGCTCTGCTCAGAGCCAAACATTTCCAGAGGAAATTTCTCCCCTCCTGCTTTCTAATGAAGACTCTGGAGCAGAAATCTGGGAATGATGGGTGCTCTGCAACTCTGGGATCAGCTTTCCTGAGGAATTCTGTGCTTTCCTTGCAGGGAATGGCAGGAATTGGCATTCCTGGCGCTGCTGGCGTGAAGGGAGAAGAAGGAGAGCAGGTGGGTTGGGAATTTTGCCGTGAAATTTGCATTGAAATCCTCCTGGAGTGTTCAGTGTCTCCAAAGTCTCCTCCGATGTTTAAGTTTTCCTTGGGATCCTGTGGTTCCACATGGAAAGTGTGAGGGGGGGAAGATTTGAGGTTTGAAATCTGAGTTTTCACCGTTTCCTCCGTTGTTTTCAGGGAATGATGGGACCACCAGGAGCACCAGGACCAAAGGTGGGCGCTGAAATCCTGAACCCGAGTTCCTGGGGCTGGAATTCAGGTTCCAAGGAAATTTTCTGTCCCTAACCAGCATCATAATTAATTATCATAATAATTCCTGTGGGAATCATTGGATCATGGAATAGTTTGGGTTGGAAGTGACCTTGCAAGGCCTCTGGACTGAGCTGGGACATCTCCACCCAGAGCAGCCTGACCTGGAGACTTCACTCAAAAACAAAGAGTGGGAATCGTTTCACACCCCCTGGACTCTGGAATTCCTTGCTGCCAGGAGAGACATGGAATGTCTGGGATATTTTAAGTAATAAATGGCATTTTGTGGCCTGGGAGACTCCAGAGTTCCGGACTGGAAGAGCTGTCCTGTAATTAATGGAAAATTGGGTTGAAGAGCTCCATCTTTCCTTCCCTCCCTCTGGATGGCAGCAGGAACCAAAAATCCTGCATCTGTTTTCATTCTGGTGGGAATTCCCTTTTGATTTCTTCCAGGGAATCCCAGGACCTCCAGGGCAGAAGGGAGAGCAAGTGAGTGAAACAGTAAGAGAACAAGGTTTGAAATTATCCTGGTTTTCCCAGCTTGTTCCCTGTGGGAATCCAGCAGGGATATCCTTGAGCTCCGTGTGTCCTCTCTACTTCTGAGATGAGTTTTGGGCCGTTTGAAGGAATAAATTTGGGGAAAGGGATGAGGAGAAAGTCTTGCTTGCCTCACATTTTTCATTCCATTGGCCACCATTCCTTCCTCTTGCCTTGCAGGGAAATCCAGGATTTCCAGGTGCTCCAGCCTCGGAGGTAACTTTGAGTGGATTCGAGCCCTTCTTGTCCTTCAGCTGTGCAGCTTCATCCCCACAATTCCAGGAATCCAGGAGTTGTGTCCCACAGAACTTCGGGAAGAACACCCAGACCTTTTCCCTGACCCTCCAGCCAACTTTGTCCTCTTCTCCCTTGCTCCACTTTTCACATTCCCAGTGTTCCCACTGTGCCCTCAAAGGAGCTTCACTGCTGTCCAGGATAAAAATTCCCAGCACTGAATCCGTGTGCTCCAGGGCCTGCTCCAGCTCCTCATCCCCAGGGATGAGCCCTGCTGGACACCCACAGCTCTCCATTCCCTCCAAATTCCAACTTTAAGGGGAAACCTCAGTGGTGGCCACCTCTGTGTGCCATAGGATTTCTTATCCCATAAAAATTCTTATCCCATAACATTCCTTGTACCATGAAAAGCAAATTTTTAATTTTTTTTTTTTTTCCACAAATAACTGAGGATTTCTGTGATTTCTCCTTCTCCTCAGGTTTTGGGACCTCCAGGCAAGAAAGGTGCCAGGGTAAGTCTGTTAATTAGTTAATGAATTAATTAATTAGCACAGCTTGGAAAGGCAAGATCTTTTCCTGGAAAACAGGAGGTTGTTCCATGTTTCCTGAATCCCATCTCCCTTGTGACTGGCTGGAGAGGAGAGCTTGGAAAAGTCTTTTCCTGGGAATATTTCTCTTGCTTTTATTGACATTTTGTACCTGGTGTTCCCATTGTAGCCCGAATCTGGAGGGGAATTTTGGGATTTCAGAAGGGAGACAGCACTGAAGTGCAGATCCAGCCCAATCCCAGAAACTTCTGGCCATGGGAGGCTAAAATCAGAGATAGCAGAGGCTGGAAGGGATTCCTGGAGGTCTCCAATCCCACCTCCTGCTCAAAGCAGAGCCCACGCCAAAGCTGGGTCAGGTCTCCTGTGTCTAGAATTCCCATGGATGGAGATTTTCCACATTTTTAGGCCCCTGATCCAGAGCTGGGCTTCATTGAGAGAAAATGGAATTTCCCAGTCCAAGGAGATCTCCAGGGCAGAGCTATTCCCTGCCTGTATTGTCCATGTTTTCCAGCTGCTTTGTAGCTCACAGAATTCCGTTCATTTTTTCAGTGGATTCGCGGTGGAATAAGACCTGGAATGCCTTACATGGAATTTCTTAGGGGTTTTTTCAGTCTTGCTCCCTCATTGCCATCCTGCCAAGAACCTCTCTGTGTGAGAAGGATTTACTGCAGCACTAATTCCCTGTGGCTTTTCCATGGAAATTCCCTCCGGTGCTTCAGACCTCCCTCATTCCATAGACACAATGAATTTTGACTTTTTTTCCTGGGATTGGATGCTGGAATCACCTCCTTTGATTGGTCCTGTTGCCCAGACTGCTTAATCTTGGCTGGCAAAAATCCCTCTTTGCTTTTAGGCTGAGCTTAAGTAGTATCCTAGGAATATTGCTGTGGCCTGGTGATGGAATGCAGCCTGGAATACCCAAATTTTTTTTATTTATTCCTGATACTTCACTGCCAACCTGCAGAGAAATGAAAGGTGTTCATTTTATTCAGTTTCTACCACTAAAAATGTATTTATGGTGCTTTGCACAGCAACAACTGTGATGAGTTTGGGATGGCAGAAGAGCAGGTGCCATGGAAAAAACTTCCTTATAAATCCAAGATGGATGGATGGATGGATTTGGCAAAGGAATTTTTTTCCAGGGTGCATTAGAAGAGCAAAATGCAGCCCTAAGGAGCCAGGGGAACAGGGCTCGGCTTCCTGCAGGATTTTCTTGGTTTCAGGTGTGGCTTTTATTCCCAGGGAGATCCCGGACCAGCGGGACCACGAGGAGACAATGGAATCCCAGGAGAAAAAGGGGAGAAGGTGAGACCTTGCACTTCCTTTAGGGATGAAAGGATTTCTTTTGTGTGTGGCCACCAAGGAAACTCTGAGGGAGATGGAATTCCTCCCCAAGTCATCCATCCAGGAAGCCAGGGGGAGACTTCCATGTGTAGAAATCCAAAGGCCCAAGAAAGGAAATCAGGGAGGGACTCAATGCTCAGCTCCCCTGGTTGTCCATGGGGGTGGGAATACCTTGGATCTGCTCTGGCTTTTCCTGCTCTGTGGAGATTTCTCCTGATCTTGGAAAAGCTGCCTTGGCAAGACCCTGTATCCCTTTCTTTTTTTCAGGGAAGTCCAGGATTTGGAATTCCTGGCCAGCCTGGACTAAAGGGAGACACCGGTGACAGGGTGAGTGGGACAACGGGATGGGTGTGGAATGGGAAGGGCTCGGGGGACAACCCAGGAGGTTTGGGGACAAAATCTCTCCGTCACTTCCATGGATTTGTTGGCCTTCAGCCCTGAGGAGATGAGCACTGTGGGGGTGACCCTGTGGAGGCCTGGGGTGATGGGATCGTGAGCTCTGTCCTCAGGTCAGGTGAAAAGGGGGCACTGCCCCAAAATGTGGAGAATTCCTCCTGGCTGGAGGAAAACACGGACGGTCAATGCTCAGCTGGAACAGCAAAGCCAAGGAAGCCCCATTTCCAAGGATTTCCTGTCCTGGAAGTCACCTTGAGCTTTATCTTCCTGACTTTTGTGTCTTGGTGGCTCCCGTATGACTCCACTGATGTCCAGGAAGGGTTGGGTTAATCCTTGCTGTTCCCTTCTCCTGGGACATCCACAGTTTTCTTTTAAACCACCAAAATTGGCAAATCCCGATATTATGGATGAGTATCTCTGGTAGAGGGGTGGGAAACTCAAAATATTGATGGTTTCAAAGTGGGGGAGACAGGAGCCTCTGGACAGGGTGCACCTGGAGCAGCCCTTCCTGGGGCATTCCCTGTTTTCTCCGATTTTAGCTGGAATGATTTTTACCTGTGTCATTCCTTCTGTGTTTCTGCAGGGAAATGTGGGATTGTCTGGGAAGCCGGGTCAGAAGGTGAGTTCGTGGAAAGCTTGGTTCTCTGTGAGGGTGGGGAGGCCCTGGCACAGAATTCACAGAAAAATTATGGATGCCCTTGGATCTCTGGAAGTGTCCAAGGCCAGTCTGGACAGGGCTTGGAGCACCCTGGGGTGGTGGAAGGTGTCCCTACCCATGGCAGGGGCTGGAACCAAGTGGTTCCTTCCAACATCTTTCATCAGGCCTTAAAGAATTCCAGCTAATCCTCACTTGCAGGGTTTTTCCCAGGGAAAGTTCAAAACCCGTCAAGAAATTTCTGGAAAAGATCCCAACCGTGGCGTTTTTTCAGTGAGTGTCTCACTGTGGGCATCCCTCAAACAGGGATCTCCCCAGGCTTGGCTGGAGGAGGGTTTGGATTTGGAAATTTTTCCACAGATCAGTGAATGAAATATTTAGGCTGGATCAGCTTCCTGGGCATGGAAAAATGGGATGTCCCAGGAGATAAATGGGATGCATCCAAGCCAGGAGCTGCTAATGAGATGTGTTAATGAGGTTGCAAAGCGGAGGCAGCAAAAAGGGTTTGGGGTTGGGAGAAGGCCTGGAGAGGTGGTGTCACACATTTCCCAGATTTCATGGAATATTCTGAGTTGGGAGAGACCCACAAGGATCATCCAATCCAACTCTTACGGAAATGGCATCAAACCATTCCATAACCATCATCCTTGTGGGACAAACATCAAACAGAGCAGGTGAGGACTCATCCATGAGAGCTCAGTTGATTTAAATGGGAATAAAAATTAAAACATGGAATGGGAATTAATCCCGTGTCCAAGACTGGATCCATCTCGAGTCTCTGCTAATCTGAGCTGCTCCTGGAGCTGGAGAACCTCAAGAGATTCTGTCCTGAGTCAATTCCAGGGATGACTGTGGAATCTGGATGGATGAGGTTAGAGCCGGATGCTGAGTTGACCAATAATCCAATAACAATAATAAAAACAATAATAACAACAACAACAACAATAATAATAATAATAAATTGAAATACTACGAATATATATAATTAAATAAATCTAAGTAAAATTAATATTAATAATACAAATCCTACAATCCCAGCCCTTCCTAGCACAGGGTAAATGCTCTGAGCCCAGACTTCACCCAGGAGTGTGGAAGCAACTCCATGACCATGGATGTGCTGCTGGAATCTGCCCAATGTCTGAAATGGGAAGGAATTCCTGTGGAATGCAGAATAGGAATGTGACAAGTCTTGTTTCCTTTAGGGGGAGAGAGGTGAACCAGGATTCCCTGGAAAACCAGGAGAGGCCGGGCTGAGAGGAAAAGATGTAAGTAAAGGCAGGATCCAGGGGGATGGAGCTGCTGATCCCTCGGGACCAACCAACAACCCCAGCTCTGCCCTGCAACGACGAACAGGACCAAGAGACAGCTTTGCTTCCTTGTCGTTCAGTGTCATTGCCCAGAGAAGCTGTGGCTGCTCCTGGATCCCTGGAAGTGTCCAAGGCCAGGTTGGACAGGGCTTGGAGCACCCTGGGATAGGGGAAGGCGTCCCTGCCCATGGCAGGGGGTGGAATGAGATGATCCTTGAGGTCCTTTCCAACCCAAACCGTTCTGGGATTCTCTGATCAGGACTTTTGTCACTGAGTCACATCTGCCTGACGTGGGTTTAGCACGAGGTGCAGCCCCAGCAGCCCTGAGGGGCTCACTTGTGGTTCTCAGCCACAGATGATTTCAAGCTGGAAAGGTTCCCTAAAATCATGGATTTCAATTCCCTGCTCCTCACAGAGCTGCCCGAACAATTCCCTCTTGTGGTCAAACAAGGTGGTCCCTCACAAAAACATCAGAACACGCTCCTGGGAACCTTTCCTGATCAGTCAGGGAAGAGCGTTCCTCAGGTCCAACAGCTGGGTTGATCCCTGGACATGGAATAGGATCCACGTTATAAATTCCCTCTTAGGATCAAACGAGGTGGGCCCTCACAAAAGAAGATGGTTCTTCACAAAAACAAGGTGGACCCTCACAAAAACATCCTAACAGGCTCCTGGAAACCTCTCCTGACCCCAGTGAAGAGCTTTCCTCAGCTCTAAGGATGGTTTGATCCCTAGACATGGAATAGGATCCCTATTAATTGTTTCCTCTTGGGATCAAGCGAGGTGGCCCCTCACAAAAACAAGGTGGGACCTCACAAAAACATCAGAACAGGCTCCTGGAAACCTCTCCTGACCCCAGTGAAGAACTTTCCTCAGCTCCACAGGCTGGGTTGATCCCTGGACATGGAATAGGATCGCTATTAGTAGTTCCCTCTCGGGATCAAATGAGGGGGCGCCTCATAGAACCAAGATGGCGCCTCACAAAAACAAGATGGCGCCTCATGAAAACAAGATGGTGCCTCACAAAAACAAGATGGCGCCTCACAAAAACATCCTGACTGGCTTCTGGAAAACTGGATTCTTGTCACGTGGTCTGAAATATCCCCGTGGTCAGTTTGGAAGATCCCTGTGGTCACTTTGGGTCACCTGTCCTGGCTCTGTCTCCTCCCAATCTCCCATGAATTCCCAACTTGGATCCCGGAAAACCTCACCTGACCGCAGTCAGGGAAGAGCTTTCTGTAGCTTGATCCCTGGACATCAAATGGAAGAGAATCACCCCGGGAAATCTTGGGGGAAAAGGAAGCAGCCGTGTTCCAACAGCCCAGACTTTGGAGTCGTGATTCCAGAACAAGAGCTCCGCATTTGAGTGGGAAATGACAGCAAAAAATTTGGGAAAACCCAGCACTTTTGCATTGTGAGGAGAACCAGGGAGGGAAGGCCCCTCTGGGACCAAGGCAATCCCACCCCTTCCCAAGCTGGAAAACGAAACCCTTGGATTTGTCCTGAAGTTGATCCCTGCTCAGTTTATTTCCTGTTTATTTGTCCATGACTATGGAGAATCCTCTTCATCTTTCACTTATCTTGGACTTCACCTTCCCAAAGGCTGGAACAGAAAGGCCATAAAAGAACTCAAATCTAATTTTTTCTGGGAGATGCAAATGACAGAGCGCCATGAATGGAATCCCAGAATTTCCTGAGTTGGAAGGGAACCACCAGAACCATCCAGTCCAACTCCTGGCCCTGCACAGGACACCCCAACAATCCCCCCCTGTCCCTGAGAGCGTTATCCAAACATTCCAGGAGCTCAGAACAGTGGGATTTGGTGACAACCACGTCATCCTACCCCTAAATTTAAATATTCCAGTCACCCCACACCTTTTCCCACTTTTTCCTCAGTTATGGGAATGCTGTAAGAGACCATCCCTAATTTAAGACATCCCAGATACTCCAAAACCTGCCTCTATCCCAGTTTTCCAAGCATTAAGCAGTGCCAAAGCGATTTAAGCTCCATGAGATCCCCTGGAACAGTTGATGGACTCAGTTCTCTCCCTTTAAACCATTTCCTCCAGTCCAATAAAATTCCTTGATGGAAGAACATTTGGAAAGCTGCTTCTCTTTTTTAGGGAGAAGCTGGAGTCCCTGGAGAGCCAGGAGTGAGAGGAATCAGGGTAATAATTCCATTTTTCTCACTTTTATGATCATTTCCAGCCCTGGAGATTGGTGGGGCTGCTCTGTTTCCGTTCTCCATCCCTCACTTGGGAAACACCCACTTCCAAATATTCCTTTGCTGTGGGAAAACCAACATTTTCCTTGTTATTTTCCTTTTCTGAGTTGCTGCTCGTGCTCTGTTTGTGATTTTTTTTTTTCTCTCAATCTCTCCTTGCAGGGTCCTCCTGGATTCCCAGGACGACCTGGAGAGCAGGGAATGAAGGGAGATCCAGGAGAACCTGGGAAGGATGTAAGGAATCCCTGGAGGAACAGCTGGGAGAGGATGGATTTTGGGAGAGCTTTTATTTATTCCCAGCATTATGAATAAATAATATTTATTTATTCGGATTAGGGTTGGATGGATCCGGCACAGATGGACAGATCCAGCAGAGATGGATTCACTCCATCCTTTTTTTCATCCCTGTGGAAAAAAAATCAGAGAAAATATGACCAAGTTCCTCATGACTTTACCTAAATCCTATTTGGGAGATTCCCAAAAATATCAAAGAAGCTCCTTCCCTTCTTCCACCCTTCTCTCTGTGATCGTTTTAACAAGAATTGGGAGTTTACATTTGTAATTGAATTGTTTCATTTGCTTTATTTAATTATTTAATTTAATGAATTTATTTTATTTAATTGCTGAATTTATTTTTATTTATTCTTGCTGTTTATTTTGCGGGGACAGGGAAGGACATGAGGCAGAGCAGCCACAGCAGCAATTCCTGGGATATTTTGTTGTGCTGGCAGGAAAATCTCATTCCCAGAGGTCCAAAGGGTGTCTTTGGATGGATCCTTTGCAGCCAGCCCTGCCAAATTCCTGATTTACCTGCAGGACTCGTGTCCTGAGTCACAGGAAAAGTGGGATTGGGAGAAAAGTTGCAGGGAATATCCCCATGGATCCATCAGCCCAAAACAGATCCAATCCCAGGCTTTCCCAAGGAAATGGTGTTGCTTCCTCAGCCAAGATGTGGTGGCAGGGAAATAAAAGCAAAACTTGATTTGCAGGAGAGGCAATTCCATTATTCCGTGTAGGATAGCAAGGGAAAAAGGAAAAGCAGGAAAACTCCCAGGAACATGAACACTCCTGTAGGTCAAGCTTCAAGTGAAGAGCAGAATTGCTCCAAATTTAATTTAAAAATGGGAATTAGGGAGACACAAAAAGTGTCCCTCTGGAAAAAGTGGGACACTTTTTGGTCCCTCTGGAAAAAGCGGGGTTAGTTTGGGATCAGCACACAAGAAACGGGAATTTTAGAGGGGAACTGACAGATTCCTGCTGGTTTTCAGGGAGATCCTGGGAAGGACGGCCTGAGAGGTGAAAGAGGCCCCCCAGGCCCAAAGGTAGGTCCTGAGTCCATGGGGACATTTTTGGGCAGGTCAGAGGGGAGGAAAACCCGGCTCAGGTCTCCTCTGACCCCGAAAAGTTTGGGATTTCAAAGCAGAGCTCCTGGGATGGGCTCAGGAACTCGTGGTCGTGCCAGGACCGTGGTCCCACATCTCCGTTGAGCTTCTTTAGGAAGAAAAAAGTTCTTCAGGAGTCAAATGGGATAAATTTCTGGAATATTCACAGATGGTTCCTTCCTTTCCTCCTCCTGCAAGTTGAAGAGCACATGGAAAGGGGTGGAAGGGGAAAATGGCTTCAGATCCCACACATCCAGAGATCTTTAGAGGTGGGAACAACTCCTTCCTTCATGAAGAGGAAAACGCTGCTGGAAGCAGCAGCAGTACAGGAAGATCTCCTGGTTGCCACGAGATCCAGACCTTTGGAAAAGCAAGGATTTATCCAGGGTGCAGGCACGGGCTGACATCCCAAGTTCTCCCTGGCGCACCCTGGCCGGAGATGCCGTCGGGGCCTTCCTGGTGCCCTTCATTCCACCGGAATCTGTTGCTGCAGAACCCGGATTTCAGTGAAATGAAGCCCCTCAGAGAGGCAGGTCAGCCCCACCTCTGCAGATGTTCCTCACCCCGGGAGCCTCCGGGCTGCACCTCCCAAACCCCCGCAGCTCGTCCGCGATCTCACTCGTGCGCTATCCAAGATCTCTCACCTGGAGGTGGAATTCCATCGCCGTGACCTTCTGTGGGAGCCCATCCCACCGGAGATGTTGGACCCGGCCACGTGTGGGGCCACCAGCACCATGGCAGCTCCAGAAGGGACCCCCAACCGCGGCCGTCGTCCTCCTTGGTGTCCTCCGCACTGGGGGCACTGAGGGACCTCAAAAACCTTTCCTTTTCCACACTTTGTCCATGGCCAAGAGGTGCAGAAGGGGATGGAGCAAAGCTCTGGCCCAAACCTCACTTGGATGCTGCTCATGGGCCGGGCTTTCCCTACAAAATCCAGCTGTGCCTGTGTCCCATGGAGGAGGCAAGGAGCCCATGGAGCAGGGTGGGATTCAAACCCCTAAAAGGGATTTATCCGGGATTACGGAGCGGGCTGGTGGCAGAGGAAGAGCCAGATACGGGATTATTCCCCTTCCTCTTCTTGCTCCTCACGGAGATAACGACTGAATTAATGAGCTGATCTCGTTTATTCCAAGGGAGAACCCGGCCCACCAGGAAAAACGGTGGAAATGAAGGTAAATAAATCAAAACTAAAGAGCACATAAATATTGGAAGCATCTCCCTCTCCGCCTGGCTTGGGATGGCAGAGGGGACCCAATGTGTGTCCCCTTGGCCATCAGCCACCTCCAGGAGAAACTTCCTGGAGAGCAGAAGGGGAGAAGTTGGGACCCTTTTTTCCCCTTGCAGGACCTGGAGAGGCTTTTTGAAGAGTACGGGATCAAGGTAGGAGATCTTTGTCCTTCCCCCTGACCAGGGGTTCTAATTTGGCTCTTCCATCTCTTCCCTCTGGAATTCTGAAGGTTTATTCCATGTCCTTTTCCAGGTTGTATTTCAGTATTTCTGGGACAGGTTTTCTGCTGCCGTTTGATGGGGTGGGTGGTGGCTCTGAGGCCCCTGTGACAGCGACACTTGGGCCTTAAATCCCCTCTAATTCCCACCTCAACACCTCCCACTATCCCAGGATACTCCAAACCCCATCCAACCTGGCCCTGGACACTTCCAGGGATGGAGCAGCCACAGCTCCTCTGGGAATTCCATCCCAGCACCTCCCCACCCTCACAGCCAAAAATTCCTTCCCAAAATCCAGCCTAAATCCTCTCTAGTTTAAAACATTTTCCCCTTGTCCTATCCCCATCTTCCCATGGAAAAAGCCAGTCTCCCTCTTTTTTTTAAGTCCCACTGAAATCCTGAAAGGCCAGAAATGTGGGGTTTTTATTTAGGATGAGGAGAAATCCCACAAAAGCTCCGTGGATCAGCTCCTTGATCCCAAACTTGTATTTAAACCATCCCTCGGCCATCCCTGCCCTGTGAGCCCTTGGAAATCCATCATTCCTTGGTTTTGGGGTGGCTGTACTTGGATTGTCACGTGTTGGGGCCAGGAGGGTGGCACTGGTGGCCTTACTGGTGTGCACTGGTTCCAGCTGGCACTGCTGAGGGACCTCTCCGACGCGATCCTGCGGGATGGGCTGGATGGGCTCCTGTGGCACCGGGGTGGCTCCAGGACAAGCAAAACTTCCAGGGAAAACCAGGCAGCCGTGCCTGTCACCGTGAGTAGTGTCACCTGCCAGGGGTGACAGACTTCCAGGGAACGAGGGACACGGGAATGAGCCCCCAAAGGCGTCAGGGCCACCTCTGCCATCGAGGTCAGGGTGGCTTGGGAGAAGCTATGGCGCCGGGATCTGGGATCTTCGGGATAAAGGGATGCAAAGCACTCATTTATTAATGGAATAAAGGAATCAGTCAAGGTTTGTTGTCCATAGGAGCCATTCCCAAAGCCACCAAAGTGTCCTTGTGCCCTCCGGGGGCTGTTGGAATGGTGGGCGTGGGGCTGGAAGCACCAAACGGGGTCATGAGTGGGGTCTCGATAGGAAAAGGGATTCCAAAGAGGTTGGAGCAGCTCGGAAGGAAAGTTGGGATGTGCCCAGCAAGGAATTGCTGCCCACTCGCCCCATCCTGGCTCAGGAATGTCACCACGTGGGACAGAGCGTGCTGGAGGCTTGGGAAAGGTTGGAATTAATCCACCAGGATCCAGCTCCTCACAGGTGTGGATCCTGGGGATCAGGTCTGTCCCTGCCACACCAATCCCTTGTTCTGGTGGTGCAGGATCCGTTGGTGTCCGACACTTCCCACCCTGTCCCGGCCGGCACCGAGGTGACAGGAGAAGGACAGAGCCTGGAGCTGGAGGCTCCGGAGGTGCCACAGTCTGGAGGATTCCCTGAGGTGAAAATAAACAGCAGGAAAGATGAAATTGGGGCTTTTTACTGTGTCCAGTTCTGGGCTCTTCCAATCAGGAAAGTCATGGAGCATGTCCAGGGAAGGGAACGGAGCTGGGAAGGGGCTGGAGAATTCCTGAGGGAGCTGGGAAAGGGCTCAGCCTGGAGAAAAGGAGGCTCAGGGGGGCCCTTGTGGCTCTGCACAAGTCCCTGACAGGAGGGGGCAGCCGGGGGGGTCGGGCTCTGCTCCCAGGGCACAGGGACAGGAGGAGAGGGAACGGCCTCAGGCTGGGCCAGGTTGGACATCAGCAGGAATTTCCCCATGGAAAGGGTGGTCAGGCCTTGGCAGGAGCTGCTCAGGGAGGTTTGGAGTCCCCATCCCTGGAGGTGCCCAAGAAATTCCTGGATGTGGCTCTTGGGGACAAGGTGGGGATCAGGCACAGAACGGACTCGATGGTCTTGGAAGGTTTTTCCAACCTGGGATTCTCTGGAGGGTCTCCTGCCCTGGCAGGGATGGATCCAATCCTGCCGTTGGGATGGATTGGGATTGCCCAGCAGAGGAGTCCATGCTGGATTCCCAGAGCTCCAGGAGCATTTGGACAACGCTCCCAGGGACAGGGTGGGATTGTTGGGATGTCTGGGCAGGGCCTGGAGCTGGACTGGATGATCCCGGTGCGTTCCTTCCCACTCAGGATATTCCATGATTCTGTGAATCCAGAGCCTGCATTTGGAGTAACCAGACAAATTCCAGTCCCCTCCATCCTGACTAACAGCTCATATTTTTGGGAATTAGGAATTTATCCACAATTTTAAGGCTTCACCTCCATGCTGGACTTCGTGTTGGAGGCAGCTCCTGGGCTTTTATCTCCCTCTGTGGCTGGATCAGGATGATCCAGTTCCTCAGAGACTTGGAAAAGGTGGGAGGGACATCCCCCCTCAGCCCCAGGCTCCTCCCACATCCTCAGGTTTCTTTCCCAGATCTTTCCAAGCCGGATGAGGGAATTTTAGGGGCTTGAGAGGGGAGGTTTGCACCAAGAGACACAACCCTGGAGCCAGCAAAAGTTGGGATTTGGGATACAGAGACCCCCCCAAATTGTCCCTGTTGGGCTTTAGGAACCCAATCCAAACTGGAAAAAAGGGATTTGGGACCTCCCCACTTGTCAGAGCATCCCTGCATCCCACAGGGAATCCTTCCTTTTCCATTGGTGCTGATTTCATGGATGCAAAGGAGTTACAATTCCCAGATCTTGGTCACTGGGATTTGGAGGTTTGCCCCTGTTTTAATGGAAAACTGAGTTGAAGAAAGGATAAGGATGCATGGATCAATGGCAGGGCTTGGGAAAGGGTCCTGCTGTTCATTTTTTCCATTTTTTCTGGCAATTAATGGAATTTTGTCGGCATTTCTCCGTCCCCCTCTGCAGAGCTTGGCTGTGCCCCCACCACATCCAGGAGATCTGCAGGGAAACCATTCCCTGGAGCTGCTCCGGCCCTTGGAGGGGAGGCTGGAAGGAGAAGCCCAGCAGGACACCAGCCAGGTACGTTTTTCCAAGGATTTCAGACCAGTGTGGAGAGACTGGGAGGGACTGGGATGCAAATCCAAGTGCTGGGACAGCTTCTCCATATCCTGGGGAACACCGGGGCTCCTGGAATGGGCAGGAGGCCGATGGAAGTGACAAAAATCCCTTGGGAAATGTTCTGTTGGTTAATTCCACAATTTTGGGGGGAAAACCAGGATAATCCCTTTTAATCTGATCCCATCTGGCCACACCTTCCTTGTTATTTGGGATTGGTTGATTGAAGAGTTGGTGATTCCCAAGCCTTTTAAAACAGGGATAATGCAGGTTCCAAACAGGGAATTTAAAATGTGCTCCCTACAAGACATTTCCTTTCCCTTCCCTCTTTCCATGGATATTCCACAGATATTCCAGGATATTCCTACTGTGCTCTGGAGCGTCTGATTCATTTAAAGAGGAGGATTTCAGGGTCCAGGCAGGAATTTGGGGATTTTCTCTGATCCCTAAAATCCCATTTCCCTCTGTTTTCCTGCCCTCCCATCCGTAGATTCCCTTCCCAAATCCCGCTCCACAGCCAAGCACCAAACCCGGCACCCTCCAGTTTGGACATCTTTGTATCCCCATGGAATTCTTGGAAATTTCCAGAGGCAGGACAGCAAAAATGAAGGGAAAAATCCCTTGGATATTTTCCTTGGAGCTGCAGGAACAGGATCAGCGAGGATGTTTTTAGGGATGGCAAGAAGGGAGTCACGGGAAGTGGGGAGATCCCGCTCCAGGAAATCCCGCTCTGGATTATCCAGGTTGCCGAACTCTTCCTTCTGCTCCCGTCCCTTTATCCCTGCCCTGGCTCGGGAAATGAATTCCAGGGATAATCACGGAGCTGGAATCGCGATGGCTCAGCAGCCACGAGAGGGCTCCCGGCTCCAACACAAAAACCGGGAGTGGGAACTGCGGCTCTGGAAGTGCCGGGAGCCTCCATCGGCTCTGCCTTTCCTCCTGGATGCAGCAATTCCCGTCGCTGGGAGCGGCTGCGCTGGAGGAGCACAGAGCGTGGAGCCCAAATTCCCTCGGTTTGGAGAGTCATGGAATGGTTTGGGTGGGAAGAGATTTTAAGGATCCATCTCATTCCATCCCCTGCCGTGCACAGGGACCTCTCCCACTGTCCCAGGGGGCTCCAGCCTGGAATGGGCACTGCCAGGGATCCAGGGGCAGCCACAGCTGCTCTGGCAATTCCAGCCCAGCCCCTCCCCACCCTCCCAGCCAGCAATTCCTTCCCAATCTCCCATCCATCCCTGCCCTCTGCCACTGGGAAGCCATTCCCTGGCTCCTGGCCCTGCAGCCCTTGGCCCCAGTCCCTCTCCAGCTCTCCTGGAGCCCCTTTGGGCCCTGCCAGGGGCTCTGAGCTCTCCCTGGAGCTTCTCCTCTCCAGGGGAACATTCCCAGCTCTCCCAGCCTGGCTCCAGAGCCCTGGAGCAGCTCCGTGGCTTCCTCTGGAATTTCTCCAGCAGCATCTCCAATGATCCCGATTTTATCAGGAGCTTCATAAACACAGAATAACTCCCACAAATTTTTTAGGACACTCCAAACCCCTCAGCAGGACGGGATCTGCATCCCAAGGATGTTTCCTTGGTTGCATTTGGAGTAAAATCCCATTTGTCCTCACGAGGAGGGAAGAGCAGATTCCAAAGGCAGGAAAGAGCAGCAGCCCCTCTCTCCCTGTGCTCCCACATCCCGGAGATGTCAAGGAGGACACGGAGCCGGTTTTCCTGCTGGTTTTCCTGGATAAATCCACAATTGCTTCATTTTCCTCCTTGGAATCCTGGCTTTTTTCTATTTTTCCCTTTCCTTTTTTCAGGAATATTTTTTCCCCTCTCCCTTTTATTTACATTTTCCTATTCCCTAATTTTCTCTGTCCCTTCCCTCCTTTTCTCCCTTCCCTCTTTTCCTTCCTTCTTTTTTTTTTCCCCTGCAAGCAGCAAATCATTCCTTGAGGAATCACAACCTCCCAATTTTTCTTGGAGGCACCTCGTTCCCGGAGCAGGAAACTGCTGGAATTGCAGAGGAATTGCGGAATTTAAGGAGCCTCCTTAGCCCCTGCAATTTCCCAGGAAATGGGATTCCGGGGCACATTCCAAACCTCTGGAATGGCCTCCATGAGGATCTGTGGAGCATTTCAGAGCCATTCCCAGGGAAATGAGCTGTGCCCCGGGAAGGAGGGATGGGAAAATCCACGTGGTGCCGTCTTTGGGAGATTTTCCCTCCCTTATCCCAAAAATCCACCCTGGATGGGTTCTCCCCACGCCAGCACATCCCTCATCCCTTTTTTATCCCTTTTCCCCTCATCCTCATCCTCCTCCAGTAAAGAATTCCAGTTTTAATTGGCTCCAAATTATTTTTTGTGAGCCAGAAATTTGCTGGGTTCATTATCCGCGCGGTGGAATTATCCCGTGGTTAGTTAAAATCCAGGAAAACAGGATTATCATCCCTGAAAACCTGACAGAGCTGCGCTCACCAACATTCCCTGGAAGTTTAGGATTTCTTTTCCCCCTCTTAATCCATCTAAAAATCCCAGAACTTTGAGGTGAAATGAACTGAGGTGAATCCAGATCTTTGTTCCTACCAAAAAAAAAAAAAAGTGGGAATATCCCTAAATTATTGTGCCCCATCCTGATTTTTCCTTCTCCTTCTTGTGCTCCTGGAAGATCTCCGGACTTTTATTGGCAAATAAATTCAGTTCTTGCTTTCAGCTCAAAATACTCACCAAATATTGGCCTTCCTTGTCTGTGGCTCCGGAAATATTTGCTGGGAATATCCTTGGTAGGAATATTCTCATTTTTCCAATTAACTGCTGATTTATTCCAATGGGATGCTCCGGGTGCAACAAACACGGAGTTGCCTGGGAATGGCTGGAGTAGCGAGGGGATTTCCAGTTCCAAGCTGGAATATTTTAGGGTGGAGTTTATGGCTTTGAAACGGCCTGGTGCTACATCGGGAAATGGAATCATGGAATTGGTAAGGCTGGAAAAGAGAATTTTGATTTCTTGGTATTGATGTTCTTTTTTATAATTGGAATTTAATGGAATCACGGAATGGGTTGGGAGAGATCCTAAAGCCCATCCATTCCCTGGGCAGGGACACTTCCCGCTGTCCCAGGTTGTTCCAAACCCCATCCAGCCTCACCTCAGACACTTCCAGGGATCGGGAATCCACAATTTCTCTGGGAAACCTTTCCCAGAGCTTCTCCATTCCCTGGGTAAGGAATTTTTTCCTCCCATCCAAGCCAATTCTCTCCTCTGTTGGTTTTAAACCATTCCTTGTCCCCTGTATCAGGTGTTCTGCTTCCCTTCCCACAGGAAAACGGGAATTCCGGGAACGGCTCCGCAATCCCGATGCACAGATCCAGGAGATCTCTGGGGCAGGAGGGACAACCCACAAAGGTCCCGTTCCAGAGCCATCCCTGTGATCCAGGAGGAAGCAGCGACCCTTCCCCGGTGGCTCCACCGCCGGCTCATCCCCCCGGCGTTCCGGGAGCTCGGAAATTCCTGCCCAGATCCATGGTGAGCGATGGAAGTGGATCCACATTTTCCCACCTGGATAAAGACACAATGAATGCAGAAGAGGTGAAAGTTCAGGGATAAATATCCATGAATAAAGTGGGAAACGGCTGCTGCAGGAGCCGTTTTTCATGGACAAAGAAATTGTTTTCCCTGTATTTATCCAGGGAAATGAGGGAATGGAATAACCTGGTTTTTAGGGAAAACAGAACAACTGGAATCCCCTTGGAATGTCGAAGATATTTCCATGTGGGGGTGGTTATAAACCTGGAACACCTGGACAATCCCAGGGGTCTTTAACACAGGATCCCAGAAATGGGGGAAAAGAAGTGGATTTTTATAAAATTTAAGAGCCAAAAATTCCCGTTCCCAGGAGTTAAGGATGGAAAATTCGGGATGGTTTTCCTGTGAATGGATTTCTTTGAAAGCAGGGAGTGTCCCTCGCCCTGCATTCCCAGGAGGAATGAGCTGAGCTCATCCACACCTTCTCCACAGCCCTCCAGGAATTCCAGGGTTAAAATGGGCCACCGGAGCCATTGCCAAAATTCTGGAATTCCTCAGGAATTGCTCAGAATTCCTTGGTCCTGGCAGCTCTCAGATGTCCCTTCCAGGGTGGAGCAGATCAGGAGCCTGGAGTTCACCCCAAATCCACCCAGGGACCCTCCAAAGGATCCTGGTGATCCCTGGAAACCCCCAGCTTCCCTCTGGGATTCCTCACTTCCTTCCTCACATCCCATTCCTCAGAGGCATCTTTTCCATGGCGCAAGGAAAAGCTTTTCCAGCTGCTCTCACACTTTGCTCTCCTCTTTTTGAATCCAAGGCGTATCCAGGCCCTCAGCATCCCAGGAGAATTAAGGTACGGAATTCCGCCTGTCCTGCTCT
>VZTJ01004590.1:1504-122607 GCA_013397795.1 Orthonyx spaldingii | reverse complement strand
TGGATGACCGCCACACTGTGTTTTGCTCTGCAGCTGTAAGTGCTGCTTATCCTGGTTGTAGGCATATTTCTCAGTGACCAGGTTAATCTCACATCTTTTGAATTGCATATGGCACAAACTGACTGACAATGCTGTGTCAATAATAATCACAAGAGCATTAGGTTTCCTGCATTGAGCCACCAAGATACTTTGAGATTTTGGGGTCAGGAACCATTTGTGACCTCAATTAGAATGACAACAAAAGAAAAAGAAAAGGAAGGAGAAAAGGAATTAAAACTGTAGTGACTCTTAAAAATATTTATCTGGCATCCTCTCAATCATTTGCATGCTACGTCATTTACGTGATGGCTTATACGTCCCTTTCCAGCTTTTTAGTGTTAATTAAATAGTGAAAGTTGTTTTATTTTTCCTTTGTGCATAGACTCAAAAAGGACATTAGAACCTCCTAATATGACTGTGAGATCAATGTCTTGTTCATTTGGCTTTAGTATACATGTGTGTGTGCTGAAAACAAAAGTATTTTAAAGACAAAACCCATCAGTTATGAGTGTATTATTATATTAGCTAATAGCGTGTTTGGATTAAAGTTATCTGATGAATTGTAGCATAAGCCTTTTTACTCTGACTGCTATTAGAGTTGTTATCCATCCTCAGCCTCTAAAATGAAATGGTTTCACAACTTGTGTGTTTCCTAGGGTTCTGTCCAATTCTGGTTTTCAATGCTTTTTTGGAGCTACTGCTTTATTGCCTTTATTTTATGGGAAATAATGACAAGCTTGCCTAAACAATGATCAGTGGCAAGACTCTTAGTGATTTCAAGTTGAAACTGAATTTAGCTTAATGAATTCAATAATTTTTAGCATGTCTCAGATGTCTACTAGTGCTATTATTAATCAATCTGCTGCCAGCTGCTTGGACAATAGCTTCTTGTACTGCATATCCTTGCTTAATCAAGAAAGTATTGTTGCCTTAGAACTTGGCAAGGACTTTAAGCCAGATTCATATTTCAATTACTTATGTGAACTTTGAGAAATGGTGTGGACATCAGTGGTGTTTTTCTGGTTTTGCCTCTGTATAAATGTGATCAGTATATGGCTCTTTAGTTCTTAAATTTGTCTTAAGAGATTTATCACATTCACATGGAGCATTTACAGCAAGCTCTTTATCTGTGAAAACCCCTTTGCTATGGATGTGTGCATATGTGTGGATGTGCATGTGTTTATTATGCACGTTGCATAAAGCATTAAATCTTACCCTTTTCATTTGCCTGGTCCCTGCAGGCCAGCACAATACTAATTACCTTGGAAAATGATTGATGTTTGTATTAAAGCCAATATGCAGGTGGAATGTGTTATAATTTTCCATTCTTTCATTTATCTGCTTTTAACAGCTGATTGCTGCCTTGCACAGGGGACTGTGAAGAGCTTTACCAAAGGAAATATTTGGATACATGCAAATTTAAATCACAATTGCATGACGGAAAGGTCTTTTATTTTTTCAGCTTTTTGTTTTTGATTTTTCCCCCATATGATTTGATTGCATTCATTTAGCCAATCTGAGAGGGACCTTTCAGAGAGCTGACAAGTGGGTGGGAAAAGGCTATGAAAGTGCAACCAAGCAAAGAGGTGAATTAAGCTCGTTCAAACATTTAAACAGACTGTGATGAAATAAAACAACTTTCTATTTAATCCTTCATGCTACTGAGCAGACATTGCAAGTTGAATAATATTAAAAACCAAAGTTCAATACACATACAGGAATATATTCTTTCTACCTCTAATATCTAGCATAACTCTGTAAAGTTTTGATTGTAAAGCTGTGATTGTGGAGGTGGCCAATGTCATCAGCTCACTGTTCCTAACAGGAAGAAGAAGAAGAGAGTTAATAGTACTCTGTCACCTCAGACTTCCAAACATTGCAAGGTTACCTTGGACTTCCAAGAATTGCATGGTCCCCCTTGCTTCCTAAGCCCACTAGCTACCTGTTTCCTGACCTGTCTGGACACTGTTCTTCTAACTCCTGTAACTTCTCACAAAATTCTCCTTTTATCACACAGAAACAAAACTTCAGCTCATAGAAGAAATTTTACTTACCAGAAAATTTAGATGCATTCAAAGTCATGCCTCTCTGCCTATCAGAAGATCCATAACTTCTCAGACCATGTCTAGCATTAGGATTTAGCTCTGGTTTCACCAAGTAAGGCTGTAGTCAGGCTTGGGTGATAATACAGTATTTTTCTGATGAAGTAAAGCTTCAAAAACATTTTGGTCTCCACACAAAAGCAGTTCTGGGTCATTCTGATTGGTTACCAGTTACGTGTTGTTTTGTTTGAAGGGTCAGAAGACAAGGGCAGACAGGTAATGCTTTGCTTTTAGTGGTCTTCTCTATTTCAAAGCATCAATGCAACACTCTCTTAATTCTCAAACTCTTCAATGAACAACATAGAACTTCTTTCATCACTCCTCTCCCTCGAGCAATTGGCCTAAAATTATATTGGTTCACAGAAAAGAAGAGTTACAGATGACATAGAGTATGACTGAATGATCCAGTGGTAAAACTTTCAGCCTTATTCCCAGTTCACCCAATCGTAAATGGATCATTTGAGCAGAGGAATCAAATATATCCAAAAATTCTGGATGTATCCTATCAGCCCCACTGATGTGGACAGCCACACCCATCCAGGGAGCCAGCTAGACTTGAACATATTTTGGATAAGGTAGAAAGTAACCTCCAGAGCTTCCACATCAATTATGTTATAGTACAACAATATTAAAGAAGACATTTTTTATTATTATTACTGACAGTGGTACATGCTACACTTTAGCCATTAGACTGAAACCTGTAAATGTTCCACATGAGATCTCATTAAAATTAATGGCAGTCCTTTTGGTACAAGCATATTTACTACTCTCTTGTGATTGATATTTTAAAAAGTATTTTGCTTAGGTTTTCCTACTCTTACTGTAGTTCAGTTGTAAGGATCCTTTTCAAAACTTTGCATGAAGGGGGTGGGGAGTTACACAAATATTTTAAATAAATAGGCTTTGCAACAGAACAGTGTAGAAGTAAAAACCCCAAATGGTGGCTGCATTGTGGATTTAGTAGCTAATCTAATTCTTGTCCCTGTTCACTGGGCTGGCATCTGTCTCTTTTCTCATTTTCAGTTAGTCATACTTAACATGCTTTGTCTGCCCACACTACCTTTGAGTGGTTCTTTTGTGGTGCATGGCAGAGTTCAGGGTTGGGTCTGTGATTCTTATCTATCTGGAATACAGCTAACTGAGAATGAATTTCACTTTTGGAAAATGCCAATTGGCTTTAGTGAAGCTGCTCTTGAGAAAATGAATTTACTGTCCTCAGCTAAACAATAAACAATTCTGAAATGATCCCAGAATTTTTTTTTTCATATTTCTTTTAAATGAAGAAGTTCAATGCTTTGGTTCAAAATGGTATTTCTTTGATTTTTTTCAGTTAATGTAAAAAAAAGAAAAAGTAAATCTTAAAATTCCAGATTGAACAGAACCTTTTATTATTTTTTTAATTGAATTGATCTAATTTAACAGCTGTACCACATCATTGCTGTACAAAAATTGTGTGGCTTTTTCAATTTTAAAGTAATAAACTAAAAGGTATTTTTATTATTATACATTTTAGTAATAGTGAGAACTCAACTCTGGCTAATTGCAGGATTATTGTGCTCTGACTATACAAAAGTTCAATGGCAGTTTCTCATTGCTTCAGTTTTTAACTGTATTTTTGTTTTAGGAATGACATAAGTCACAAGTATTTGGTTTGCTTTCTCAAATGCATCATTTTCTACTTTTTCCTACCTGGGCAATTAGGATATTTGATTAGTGTCGATGACTTTGATATGAAAGAGTTTATAGATCCTGCAGAACAGACACATTACTCAGTTATGAAAACCGAGTGACTTCGTAACAAAGTATGTGGGAAATGTATTTTCCAATAGATACAAAGCCAAATATTTAAGTCAAACAACTACAAGGCCTCCAGAGAGTTGTTTATATTATAGCTATAGGAGGAAAAGCAATAAAGTGAACACTTTAGCTGTGCTGAAGCAATCTGTCACAGAACAGACACAAGGATGTCGGCATACCTGCACATTTCTATTTTCCGCATCCACTCATAGAATTCCCAGGCTCATCCTCCTCTATGTTATTGATTTCTGTGCTATTCCTTTGATAGATACAGGTGTCTCATGATGTTCTATCATTGCGTATTTATAACCTTGCCATTTCAGCATGGCAGAGAGCTGTATTAATGATGAGGGTGGAAAGAAAGGTAAATGTTTAATTGTACTGAGTGGAATCCACCCCATGTCTGATAACATGATGCATCCCTGATGCCATTTAATCACAGTAGAGAGATAGTTCCTAACTTTAACAGATGTTAGCTGAGTTTCCTCAACTTGTCTTTCTACACAATAGAAAATTGCGGAGTTTAGTCCACTGTGTGAGTTTCAACATGGAGTTTAAAAATACTGTGCTTATTTCAACCAGCTCTTTACTTCTTTTCCTAACCACCCACATCCACATTTTTTCAGCAGCTCATTTGATGAGAAACAAGAAGGTAAATCAATTGTGACAACTAGCATTTCTGTTTTGTTACTATAAAAGGTGCAATGGCTTTTTTGGAGAGAATTTAAAACCTCCTATATGCTGCCAAAAGTGTTCTCTTTTTTTCTTCAAAGATCTAATTAATGAGGAATGTAAAAGCATTTGCTACTTTTAACAAGCTCATCAGGTATTTTGTTTTTGCTGATAATGAAATCAAAGCAAATCAGATCCAAAAGACTATATGCTTCACTATACATGGGAGAAGTCGTAACTTAAACAAGACCAATCCAGGTTAGTCATCAGGTTAAAAAAAACCCAAACCAAAACAGCAGAGGTAGTGAAGCACTGGAATGGATTGCCTAAGGTTGTAGTGCTCACATCCTTAGAGGTCTTGATTAGACAAACATCTGTCAGTAATGTTGCAAGTACTCCTATTCAAAACCCCTCTGTGAGCAGAATACATGGTCGTATGAGGGACTATATAGTAATATTTTTTCCATAATCTATGTTAAATATTACTATTCCTAACTTAGGCAGAATACAAAAAGAAAAACCCAGAGCAGTGGGCACTAAGAACTCTAAGATTTTTGAGGTAGTATTTTCATTTAAAGCCCAAGTCTAGGCATCTAATATAGTTACTGAAAGCAATGCAGGTCTGTAAGCCAAAATTATGTTTTTCAAATATCTGCTTCAGCTGCAGCCTGTCTTTAGAGTATTTAACCAAAGTGTTAATTACATTAACCTCAGCTTTGGCTGCTGTGCATGCTCAGTTGCTTTTCTGCACTGGTGGAGTGTGGCAGCATTGTCAGTCTGCCTCCAGCACCTGCTGGTGCTGCCTCTTACCACCTGTGACTGGTACTGTCATGCTGTGCTTACCAGCCCAGGCTCAGCAAAATGTACAGTGATACATGCTGGTTCTGTGTAAAGCCTAGCCGGAGACAAAGATGTGTTGTTGCTGTGTTGAGAGAAACAAAGACAACATTTGTGGATTGAACAGCAGAGCAAAGGCAGTGAAAGGTCAAGCCATTGTCAGGGAAAGCATGAAAGGGGTCAGTGCTCTACATATTCTTCTCAGGATGTTTATACATCAGAGTGATACCAAAGATATGAGACTTGATAGTTGTAAAACTAATGTCACTTTCTCTGGGCAACAGTCTGAAGGATCAGGCCATATTTGCCTGATCCTTTGTGCTCCCTGCTGAGAGGTGGAGCTGACTGGACATAGTGGCAGGTGCTGGAGAGGCTGGTGGGAGAGCAGGTGGGGCCATGTTATGCACTGCAGGCCTGGGGCAGTGACAGTGATTGCCAGGTCTGTGTAGGTGGGAATACAGTTTGTGAGAGTGCCATGAAAGGGGATGTATTAGAAGAGAGAGAAACCACCATCCCCTGCTGCAGCCTTTGACATGGGATATTTTTCTCATACCTTCTTAAATTGCCAGAGTAAGACTTCACAGGATCTTTTTTCCCCAAGTGGAAGTTCTTCACAGAACTAATGCAATTTCTGTACTTGTTAAAGGATGAGAGGGACTTCCTCCTAACAGGACGGGTGTGTAATAATGCCGGTACTGTAGAGCTGCAGTGATTCATTTTCAGCTAACTAGCTCCAACACCAAAAGCTGTGACAGCCTAAATCTTACGTGGGAAACATTCCTGCAGGGCAAATGGCTGGGCTGTTTGCTTGTACTGAACTCCACACTGTTACTGGTAAACTGCTGCCAGCTCCTGAACTGGCTAATTTAAGACAAGCTCGGACACAGCTGCTCTTGGCCACAGTGCAGTGGACAGCATCAAGACAAGTACTGCAAGGTGCATTCTCTTGCCAAATGACAACAGGATCAGTTGACTGCTAAGTGGAAAAAAAGGAACAACACATCTATTAAATACCTGCATATCTCTTTAAAGATTACAATGGGCATTATTACATTATTAGTGCAAGTACTGTGTACTTCAACAGGAGAAGGAAAGAAGATGCAGTTTCCCATTCTGTTGAGAAAATCAAGTAATTATTTGAAGTTTTCAGTTCCTGATAATATTTAAAATCTCCTTGATTTGACAGGACCTAGGGAAATGATAGGTATCAAAAAATTTATTTTGGGAAAACTGCACTCAGTTCCTTCCTTATCCTGCAAACATGCAGTTGGCTCCTAAACACACATAAGGCCAATACTTTTTCTTAGCAATATAAAATTATGCAGTCCACAATATACTGAAGACACCTTATTTTATCTGTCAGTTGGTAAATTTAACTTTTAAATTAACTTAATGCATTAGCATAAAATCTTGACCTTCTGCCTCAAAATCTATGATCTCAAAAATCTGATTGCACTAATATCTTTTAAGGATATTGGCTACTTAAACAATTTTATTACCTTGTCTGTGCATACTTCAAACTAACATATTAACACATTACTCATTTTGCTGTTTTATTATCCCCTTAATATAACTATAAGCCCTTCCATGTTAAAATCTTCTATTTATTTCTGTTATATAAACCCACAAAACAAGATAGGCCTTTCAGGAGCTAATTGGTCTTTTATTTAGAATGAGAAGATTTGGATTCACATGCCCAAACTTCATAGCTGGGATTCATCTCCCAGACATTTTAGACTGTTCTACACAACCAGAAGCCCACCAGAGATCTGACATTTCTATAACATATTTGTTGCCTATATCTATCAGGTTTTCAAAAGCTCCTAAAGTTGATGGCCTTCTTTCCTACCTGTGAGATTTTTCACACATCATGCTCCCACCTGTATGTCTAAGCTTTAACCCTCGCCCCAGTCACACTGCAGGATAACTTATGCCAAATTCTTGATATGGCATTGTCACCTATCAAACTCTTTTGTTCCATGACTAGCTCATGCTGGCATGTTTAAATCAAAGGCCTGGAAGAGGCAACTAGGCTTCAGCCCTGATAACAGAGCTCCAATCTTAGATGCACAGTGGACCTTCTGGGCCCTAGCTATCCAAACAAATGAAGAGAAATAGGAGACAATGACTTCACAGGCATTTTGCATCACCTACTCATGTCCCTTAAGGCAAACAATGAAATGATCTGGTTCACTTTCTGCTGCTAGCACCTGTCTACCGACTAGTCTTAATGAGTTAATACCCTTCTGAAACCTCTGGGATATTTGCAGATGCTTAGAGGATGCTGAACAATTCATTAGCTTCTCCATGGACATCAGAACATGAATACAGATCACTGAATGCCTTCTATTTGGGAGCTGGTAATCTCAGGTTCAGATTCCCCTTTATCATCCTTTAGTGGGTTGGTGTCACAAATATGCATACACACCTCTCTCTTAGGCTGCTCCCGACTTCTTTTCTGACACTGGGTTTAGAAAATCCCCCCCCCCCCCCTTTTTCTTTTTTCCTTTATTTTTAACTGAAAATTAGGACTACTTCTGCTTTCCCTGATTCCTTCTGTGTCCTCTACAGCCTTAGTGCATAGAGAGGCATCTCTGAAGGACAGTACATGTCACCTGCCTTAGATGAGAAACCTAATCTGTAGCCACCTTGGATTCCTGGAATATGTTGTTCTGAGACACCAGATATTTCATCTGTCTACCTGCCTGCACTGCAGGCTGTCTTCTGAAAAGCAAGCAGTTCAAATTGGATCACAGTATCCTAAAAGTTTTATGTCATGGATCTGCAGGATCTACAATGTTATTTAAGGATACCTACAAGAACAACAGCTTTGATCATGTATAGTAACTTGTCTCTGTAGTAAGCAGAGTTCCTTTCACAGGAACTTGCGGGAAAGAATGGAATTATCTCAAAACATAAACTGAAGCTGAACCAGGAATGTGGGGAACATGTCAAAACTATAAGCAGCTATATTAAAGCAATAATATATATTCAAATGTTTCTGGTTTGTTTGTTAAATGTTATACTTTGTGTATATCAAGAATAACAGGTTATCTTGCTTTCAAAACAGAAAAAAAATCTGTTTTAAAGCAACAACCAAAAAATGTAGCAGATTCAATTTTTTGACCTGATTGCCTCTGCAGTGTGTTTTTGTACAATCACTGTAGCAGGCATTAGGTTACTTATTAGATGAATAGCTTCATATCCAGTGATTTTTTAAGCCTTCAGCTTTTGAATAATTACTATGTTTGTAAATATGCAGCAAGATAAAAAAAAAAAAAATTGGAGAGAAAAGCAAGATATATCACAAAGATAAAATCACAAAACTTTTAGTCCCTTTTAAGGAGGGGTTGCTCTCAAAGATTTAATCTTTAATTAAATTTATGTATTTTATTTATAGTTCCTTTTATTATTTTTTCCAGAACTTGCTGACACAGCAGTGGTTTTGCTAACAGAATCTGTGGTATTGCTATAATAAATATTATGACAAAACCCCCCTCTGGACTATTTCCCTAAGCGTTAGCATTTTGAGAGTGCATTTGGGTTTGACCACCATGAATTCATGCATTGTATATTTGACTGTAAAATCATCATTGTTAAAATATATGGTCTTAATGGATCTGAACTGGCACAGGAAAGCCAAAGACAGAGCTAACAAACAAGGAGAGAATTGTAAGTATTTTGGCATAGAGCAGAGCTGCAGTCAGCAGCTCACCAAACTTATATTGTCCAGTGACTGAAATAATCTTACATGGGGTTTTTTGCTTGGGTTTTGTTGTTGTTGTTTTGCTTTGTTGTTTTTTTTGGTAATTAACTTCCTTGCTGTCTGAGTTTTGTTTGTGCTAAGTCTGCCATTGTTACCTCTTTTCCACTATTAGCTATGAAGTTATTTAAAAGAAGCAAGGTTTGGGACTGACCTGGTTCAGAAAGAGGGTATGTCAGCAAGCAGATAAACAAACAGACAAACCTCTGAAAGGCCAAGCATTGAGAAAGAAATGCTCCCTTGGTGCCAGACAGTAGTCTAGGCTGAGATTCACAAGCAGCTTTATACACTGACTCATTCATTTAACAACTGTGCATAAACAGGCTAAGTTTATGACCAAGTTTAAGTATCTTTAGACTTCATGTAACTGTTTTCTTCTCCATTGGGGAGCTTCTCTCTAAAGTCGCAGACAACACCTGTTACTGAATAGAAGGATAATGAGGGTGGCAAAATGTGACACATTGGTAGGAGAAAGGGCAGATTTATCTTGTATGGAGTTGAGATCCATCCGTCTTTACAGAATAAACATATTTAACAAATGAAATATAAGAGATGAAGACAAATGCTAATGGCTGAAAACAAAGGAGTAATCTTTCACAGAGTGATGCTGAGAACAGAAGTGTATCTAGATACAGGAAAACACAGATAGAATGTTTTTGGGAGAGTTTATCACAACAGAAGAGAGGGTAAGAGGCAGTAAGCAAAGGCTAGTAATATCTCAGATTGGAAAGAATAAATGGAGAACATTATTTAACTTCTCATCTTTCCTTCCCCAAAAACAGCACTATCAAAGGACCATTTTGGAATAGAGCCCAAAATGAATAAGAAAACAGTACAGTTGAATAGGATTCTGTGTAAATATTTTTTGTACAGAGAGAGATGAGAGGCAGTCTCATTGTGTCTTGATAGGGTGCATAAGTGTTGATCATATGTTAATCAGGGTTGTGAGATCAAGAGATTTTATGAGCAGGTTTCGAGCACAATCAAAATACCGACACACTTCTCAAAACATCATAGCTTAAATTCAGGCTTCTCTCTTCTGGGTGGTAGCAAAAAGAAGAATTTCTCTGGATAAGCAAATTTTTTCAGGTAAACAGAAGCCTTTCCAAGGCATTAAGTTTCTTTTTTCTTCGAAAAAGAAGCAGTTTCTTAAGAGCCATTTCAACTCTTCAGCTGACTAAGAGTACCAAAACTGGTATTGTATCCCTGCACTCAATGCAAAAGGCTGTGAATTTTCTTTAAAAGTAAGAGAGAGAAAAGTGAAAAACACAGAAAGTAAACTGACATTGTCTTATTTCAGGTGACATGAAATCTGTACAACTGAAATTTAAGGAAGTTAAAGAAAAGGTGATGGAAGATTTCAATGTGGTTGATCTTGACCTGAAGGTAGATTACAGAGCCTTATGATCTTCTAGGTTTATTTTCTACAGTTCTACAAAATTATGGTGAAATATAGATACTCATGCGCTTGGAAACTGACAAGGTGCCAATACAGTTGATGGGAGGGGCTGTTTTGATTGTTTTTTTTCTTTTGTTTGATATCCGCTTGTACTTACCAATAATAAACATATGAAGTTAGATGCAATAGTTTCAGCAGTGTTTTATGATACTGTAGGACAAGTTTTTCACACCTCTGAAAATATAACAAATAGGGAAGAGGAAAATAGTGTCTTTCTTGAACCTGAAAATTCTGGCAGGATGTGAAGAAAGCAGTAGGTGATAGTGCAGTAATTAGAGACAGACGTGTCTACAGATGTTTTTTCCTCCACTACTGATATAATTTCTGAATTTAAAATATTTCACTGACTGTATCTCAGAAGAAAATTTAAGTGATCTCTGTCAAGACAGGAGCAGCACCTGGAGAGATTATTAGAAAAGATGTCTAAGTACAGTTGGATAATATCAGAATCAAAGCAGCAGATAAATGGACAAAAAGATGAGCCAGAAAACTGAGGAAAAAGAGAGGTGAGATTTCATTCTTAATGATTTTTTCCACAGGGAGCCCTCTCTGGAATAGACCATGGATGATCCACATGAATAGATATAGAATGATTAAACAGATGTTACACTCAGAAGAAAACTTGCCTCATTCGGATACATAGAACAAAAGGTCGCGTTCAGAGTCCTGGAGGTAGTTTTTGGGAGAACACAATTCTCCAGCCCAGGTGTGTAGCACCAGTTAACTCATCTACCATTGAAGCAACTGCAGTTACCTACCCCCTGGGTCCTTCCAGCAAAGCCCCAGTGTCACTGGAATCTGTAGGAGCCGCAGGGCACAAAGCCCCTCAGGAAGAACAGAACATTGCAAACATCTGGTAGACTGAACTGTATAGCTTGGAGGAATTAAATCAGGCCTTTCTCTTAGCTCTCACAAGAGGTCTCTGCCTGGTCCTTACCACGACACAGCCTTTTCAAGTGGCAGGTGAAGCAAGGTCTTACTCAGTGTCCTCTACTGAATGTGGGGTACCTGAGTGGTCAGAAAAGTAAAAATTCTAAGGAAAACATTGTTTTGGAGAAAACAGAGATGGCATAATTTGCTTACGCAAAGAGAAAATGGAGCTGTTAGCAGCCTTTACCTTGCTTTGACTCATTATACTGTTCTATGTGTTTTGGTCAAAGTTCATGGAAATTGACATATTTCTGGAGTGTTTTCATGGACTACCATTTTCTAATGTGAAGAAAAACCCAAATTAGAAGTGCCATCAACTCATGTGGGAAAATTTTAATTTTTTTCCTACAGAGTGGGGATTTTATTATGTGTTTTATTGTTATTTAGAAACAATAGCGAAACTTTAAATGTTTTCACTTGAGAGTGCTGGCCTCCCACATTCTCTTTTTAAATACAGTCTACCACAGACTGCTTCTCTGAAACATGGTGCTTGTTCTTTCTTGCCTTATTTAGGTCAAAGAAGCATTTGTCAAGTAGGCAGCTCAACTCTACTCTTGCTGATAGCAAGTATTTTCTGCGGTTTTGCTTTCCTGCTGTGCACAGTGACTGATATTGCACCTTCACCCCATTGCCACCTTGACTGACAGCAGTGGAGAAAAAGATCTGTACAACTAAATAAAATATTTGAAAAGAAATATACCCAAGTCTGGATGCTGGAGAAGGGGAAGAAACTGCAAAACATTCCAGATTTATGAGGGGCCGTTAAGGGTATTGTACACGTTTGCATGAGCAGTTATATAATTTAGTTGCTCTCATGTGAAATTCTGGTTTATATTTACAATATAGAGAGAGTGAACTGCACCCAACTGTATTAAATAGAACTACTTTTTATCAGGGTGTTGCTAGTGACAATATTACTCTTAACAGCTTGTGCATGTCATCAGAACCCAGAGGTAAAAAATATAGCACTCTTTGGGTGTATTTTATTATTTCACAATAACTGGATAGCATGACACCTAATGAAAATTTACATTAGGCAGACACCTAGTGTAAATTTCCCCCCTTTTTACTCTTACATCCTCTCTGGGCTGGCTTAATATACCTGTTCTGATATTTTGGAAAATATTAGTTTTTATGGATTCTTATGAAATTAAAATATCTAGGGAGTTTAGAAGTATTTTTCAGCAGGAAAATAATTAATAGCACTACTGAGAATTAGTTGTTTACTTTAAAGCCATCAGGAGTTTGTTACTATTTCCAGATTTGAAGGAATGATTCAGAGAAATGGTAAAAAATGTTTTCTTAAACTCTGAGTCTACAAACAGGAATGCACTTGCTTAAATGTATACAAGCAACTTGTTTCACTGGAAACCATCCTAAACCTGAGCACACATGTAAGCATTTGTAGAAGAAGTCCTCATTTTGGTTATATCTGACTGAAATGAGAAAAAGTTATCGAACTTTTTCTAAAATTTAAAAATTCCTATGAGTGCTGAATAAAATGTAAGGTCAATTCTCATTTTAGCTGAAAGTAGATTGACCTTCCTTAATGAGAATAGTGTTGGATTTTTTTTTGAAATAATAATTTTAATGGAAAGTGTTGAGTTTTAATGGAATGTGCTTTCTAATAAAAATCAGTAACACTCTAATTTTATAGCACCTTTCATTGTAGGTTCTGATACTGTCTTGTGAATGCTTTGGTCTCACATAACCCTAAGTGGAAAGGTACGTTTGTATTTATTTTGCAGGAGGCTAAAAGAGGGAGAGACTGTGAGTTGTGCAAATGAAAATACTGAATAGAGTCCCCAGTGCTAATGGCTGCTCACAAATTTATTCTCATACATACAGCCCTTCTTCCATGCTTAGTAACCAAGCTGATATACTTTTATGAGTGACAACTGATACCTGTGATGAAGATAACTATAGCTTTAATTTAGCAAACTATTCTTGGTTAGAAAATTCTTACTCATAGCCTCAATTTCTCATTGTTTTAAAGAGGACTTAATAACTGTGCTCAAAGCCAACCCTACACTTCAGGGGTTTTTGATTCAGTTCCTATTTGAGCGCTGGAGATGAAATCTGGTAGACAAAGGGATAGGCTTTATTTTCTAGATGGAACAAGCCCCATATTTATCTGAGCACAGATGTTTCCCAGAGAGATTAATGTAAATGTATGAAAAATAATTATTTAAATATTGTATTTAGCACAGTAATAATAGCAACAGAATTCGGATCTCCTGCCTTTCTCTGTTTAAGAGAAAAAAATATTTCTGTAGTCTCAATGTGTTTTATTTTAAAATACTGATAAATTCTGTATCTATTTTTTATGCCTATTTTCAAAATCTGAAACTGCTACAAGCCAAAGGCTAAACTGAGAATTCTGAACAGTGCTTATAATTTCCTGCATCACACAAATGTTTCATTACAATGTATGAGATTTTATAAAGAAAATTATCTATTTGCATATAAATTTGATTTTCATTTCTAGTAGGCTTTGCTGCAGAATGATCAAGCTTGGGTAAAATGTCATAATTACACAAATAATACATATTAGTTATTTCCCAATGACTCTATTCTAAACTTGCACAGTTATGCTGATGCAAAAATGAATAAAACCACATCAGCTAATTTGGAGATAAATGCATTTGCAAACTGGTTTTTATTTCCAGTGAAGACTTCAAATAAATAGAGATTTAGAATAATTGTTGCTATGCTTGACCTGTGTTAAAATTAACAGATATTTATTATACCAAAAGAGAGCATTTCAAGCAAAGAATTCCACTTAAAATATTAAGCACATTTTCCAGTTTATACTGTTGGCGGTTATGGTGGCGTGTTTGATTAATGGGCTGTTTTATTGGTGATGCAAATAATGTGCAATATCATGTGACCCATATGTTGTAGATTAGAAAGGTATTAAACTTACCTTGGCACTAAGTGAAAAATCTGAAATATCCTTCTGGTAAATTATATCATTTTAGAGGAAAAAGACACCTTGGCATTGCTTGTATTTATGCTTTTGATAAATTACATGTCATGTTTACTTAGTTTTAGTGTCAAAATTTATTCTCTGTCATAATTTTACTTCTCTTTATTTGTCAGGTTCCTCTGGCAAGTGGTGTGTGCAATGGGCAGCAACTGAGTGAAACCAAACTGTATGTCACCTGTCACTTATGAACACAGGACATGGAGGAAGATGATGATGTCTAATTTTTCATAAAATAATCTCAGTATTTATTGCCATCTATTTAAATTGGTGCGTGCTACAACAGAATAAGGAAGCCATGTGCATGAAGAAAGAACTTTGAGAAGGATCCTCAGCAAAGCCCCAAGCCATAGAATGGAAATTCACCTCGTTCCATATTGCATGGGAAACTTAAACAACAGGTTGGGGTCTATTTAAAGATTCACTGAGGTTCTGGGACCTTTGGGTAAAGTTTAGTTGGGAAATGATGGCCTAACTTACGACTTTATCTGGAAACTGTACATAAAAATCCCAATTAAACCCAGATATGGATGAACCTCTGTGCTTTAGCTTAAGCTTTTGAATTCTGTTAACACTGAATTGGTAGACTGGGAATCAGAAGGTGCACTGGAGCTTTGCATGCACTGCAATGCAATGAAACTGCTAAGTTTCATGTTATTTGCCCCAAGTATTTACCTGACCTGGAGCAAAGTCTGGCTTCCAGAAGTATTTGTTCTAGGGCCAGAAATGGTTACTTTTTCTGGTGATGAAATTCCAAATGAGAACTATCCCTCAGAGACACACAGCAGTCTCCTCCTCAAATTTCATCTTTTCCTGCCAGTAAAGTACACTTGATTCTTCTTCCTTTGTTTTCCCCCTAAATTTCTGTTGGGTTTGGTAACCTGGGATATGCTTCCTTACTGGTTGTGAACACCCCATATGGGGATGTCTTTTGACAATACACTTGGACCTTCAATTACAAAGATAAAATGCACCAGCACATGGGAAAATGTAGCCCATTTCTAGAATTTTTGCTCAGGTACAGGTGAAAACAACCTGACAACTCTCCTTATTTAGAGCAAATGTAAACAAATGTGATTTCCTACAGAAGTCACTTCAGAATGAAAAGATACTTAAAATCTTTAATGTACCTTATGAAAATTTTTATGTTATTCTCCAATATTGTCATCAGGCAAAAGAGTGCTAGAAAAGCTGATTTGATCCAGTAACTGCAGTGGTCTTTGAGGGTAAGAACACCGTACCAAAATTTAGCCTGTGGATTCAGCTAAAAATGAACTCTTCAATAAAGACTGGAGTCACAGTTGATACCACAGAGACATAAATCATCTCTGCTTTGCCATCTTGGTCAGCAGCAATCTAAGGAAGCAACCCCTTCAGGGTCTGCACTCCTTTGAGACCACTGATCTTGTCTCTCACAGGTTCCCTTGGAGACTGTGAAACATTAGGTGAAAATTGTCCTGGGCTTGAGCTTTTCCAGGCAAAGAAATTGTTGAGGTGCATAACTTTGGGCTGAATTCAGTTCATTGAAATTTCATTCTTCTACCTGTGCTGGTTCTACCACTCTCTTTACAGCAGACATTCATCTGGAAATAATTATCTGGGCTCTGCTCCTGCAAACAGTGTACATGTGCTGCACTACATTCAGTAGATGGCTTCAAGGAAATCAGTGGGTGTGTTTGAAAGGTTAAGTTTGTAGGTGCTGACAGCCTTTGGACCCTAGTCCTCACAAGAGAATGCTAAAATACCAGGGGGGAGTGGGGAATCCAAAGGGCATCCTTAGCCAGAGATCCTGTTTTCATGCAAATGTGCTTAAAAAAAATTTAAAAAATATAGGAGAAGAAATATACTGAAAATGTATTTTATGGTAAGTAGTCCTTTCTCCCTAGGATGCCTCTCATTATTTTCCAGAAGGATCCAGCCATGCATTAAGCACGGGATTAGTTTTCTCATCTTGGTAGTGCTGTGACAGTTTAAAAAAAACCTCTCATAACTAATGTAGCCTCCATACATTGCAGAGTGATCATGTCCAAAGAAGAGACGTTGACAGATTTGAAATAATTATGTAAATTTTTTCTATAGTTCTATTTAAAAGTACATTTTTCAGGCTTAAAAGAAAGAAAGCACCCTCAACCAATCCTTAATGATTGCTGAGGAAGCTGTACCTACATGCCTACATTAAACCTAGCACAATATGCTATAAAAACCTCATTACACATCCAAGCTGTCTTTGTATCATCATTAAATGCGCTTCCATACACATTCTGTAAATTACACACTTATAAATTACTCATTTGTAATAGCTGCAGGCTGACGGCTGCAGTGAAATTATATGTTTTTTTTAAACTTGGCTTTTTCTGATGTGCTTTTTGCTTATCTGAGCACCTGATGATCCTGCAATGCCTGTCAATGGAAATCAAAAAAGAAAAAGATATAAGGAAATTTTCTTGATACACACTTTTTTCTGCCATGATTAGCTCTACAATAATCAAGTATTTCTCAAACTGGAAATTTCTAGTGGTAGACATGGTCGCAATTTTATCCTGTGTATCTCTTCTGAAGCTTGTGTTGAATAGTTATTAATAATTCAGTTATATAACATTCAGAATTCTGTTACAATAACTTAGAAGAGCAAAAGATATTAAACTGCTTACTTTTTCTTCATGAGGAATTATAACATGTATCTATCTCTTTGGAACTGTTAGAATCAGGGTTCCCTCACAAACTCTGTGCATTTTAGCAGGTTTATTAATCTTACCCTTAACTATCACACCTTGCTGTGTGCTTCAGCCTCGTTCACCCAGATCCTCTCGTCCACCTGTAAAAGAGTCCTGTCTTCAAAATGGCCCATCTTTCAGGAGATGTCAGTCTGCAGCTACCCTTAAGCAAGGATAAGGAAACCCTATCAAAAGCCTTGGAGAAATCCAGGAAGACAACGTTCACTACTCACCCCACATCAACCAAGAGGGTTACTTTGTCATAGAATAAAATCATGTTTGTCAAGTAGTGTTTGCTCTTGTTGAATCTGTGCTGGATTTTCCCAGTCATATGCTTCATCCGATTTGGGATGGCCCCTAGGAGGATCTATTCCATAACTTTCCCAGGGACTGAAGACTGATGGGCCTATAATTTCCTTGGTCTTCCTTTAACCCCTTTTGTAGATGGTATGGTAGATGGTACGATATCAGCATTCTTCCAGTCTTCTAAGATGTTTCCTGCTCTCCACAACTGCTCAAAGATTATGGAAAGCAGCCTCATGAGGACGTCAGCCACCTCTCTTAATACCTTTGGGTGGACATTGTCTGGGTCCATCGATCTGTAAGGGTCAAGCTTCTGTAAAAGTTCACATATCAATTTTTCCTTCACTGACAGTGGGTCTGTACTTGCAAATGAATGAATGATGGAGGCCTGAGAAGCCCATATGTGAAGCAGGACTCTTTTTCAAGGACCAGGTCTACTTGCATGGGCACCTGAAGGAGGGTGACAAATTATTCCACTTATTTTCTGTGTGTATTTTTAATAGTTTCAATTTTTATTAAACATGCTGATGCTCTGTTCATACCACACAGGAATTTGTAATCCATGAATAGTCTAATCTTAGTGGGAGGCATTTCTTAGAATGGCTTTTTTTTCCTCAAAAATACTCGGAGAACATCAAATTCAAATTAATATTTGAATCTTAGACTTAGAAATTAGCTTTAAAATTGTATGTATTCACTAGAAAAATAAAAGTGTACAGTGTGACTTAAGGCTCTCATCTGAAGTTTTGAACTGTCTTTTCAATAATCAAATACTCATGGAAAGTGTTCAGAAAGCAAAGATGCACCAAACCAACAAAAGCTCCAAAGCAGCAAGATTGTTTTGGACAGATCAAAAGGTAATCTGCAGTTAGAGTCACAAATTGAGGGAAACAGTGAGTTTTTCATCTGGCCCCAGTGTCCACCAATAATGAACTGCAACTTTTGGAAACATGCCCCAGTATTCATTGAGCTGTTTGTGTAAAACCTGAGATGGCTTATCTAGGGCTATATTTTTTTGAGTTATTTCCCACTTGTGATCGTGCATTGTTAAGTATTATTTTCTGACTTTAGAATTATCATGTAGACAAGGGTCCATGAAAGAGCAGGCTGGTGTTCAGATCCAGGACTGCCCCTTGATGTTTGCACTGTAAAATCTAGATGCTTTACTTTTATTATAAAATTTATATTGAACATTTGCTGCAATGAACTCTCACACCCTCCACTCCTACTTTTATGTTCATATTGAGAAGGATTCTATTTTTGCTTTAAATATATCCAGGTACCAGCCTCTACTTACTTTCTCAGTTCTCTATTGCTGCATTTGATCATTCCTTCTCACGAACATTCTCATTTGCAACCTAACTTTCAAATACATCTCTCTTCCCCAGTTGTTGGTACTCATTTTCTACCACAATTTAGTTAATTCTTGCCTAGTAAGTATCAGTAGCTTAATGTAACTTTAATAATTTTCCCCCTTTATCTATGTGCATATGGTGGTGGGTATGGGGAGGGATACTCTATCATTTTTTAAGGTGCTTTTGTGAAAGGAATGGATTTTTCTAGCTCCTTCAGTGGAGGTTCTTTTAGTTTCTGAGGTCACCAATGAAGAGTCTGGGAAAAACTTATTGAAAAATAAATTCTAAAGCTCTTCTCTCTCTGTAAGAACGGCAACAGCATTACAGAGACAATAAGTGATACTCTCTGATAATCAGTTTGAACAGAGACTGACTATAATACATTTGCACCTTAACTATTCTTTTATGATTTTATCACGAGAACATAAGAAATTTTTTTTCAAATAAACCATGACAGTTAAATATATGTGTGTTTTCATCATTGTTTCATATTCTACTAAAGGCAAATCACATTTTTTTTTGTGCATGTTTTCTCCAAGAATCAGAGTGAAACACAACCACTTTCTCCTCTGAGCAGGGAAATACCTTTGTGACACCCAATTCCCTCTTGTCCATGTTAGCTATAATCTATGACTAATGAAGCCTTATGAAATCATGTGAAATACCCATTTTAACTAATGAAACTGAGGCCAGAATATGTTGTGTGGTTCTATCTCAATAGTTCAGTGTCGTGGGTTTGCCCAGGAAGGGTCAGTCTTTCAAGTGACCTATGGTGCAGGAAGTAGTGCACCTTGCTTCCTGGGAAACAGAGCCAGTGACCAGCTAGTTTTGAGTATTGATGGGTGTGTAATCCAATTAAAAGTTGTTCCGCCTCCAGGGAAAAAAAAATATATTTAAGAGAGATACACCTGAAAAAAACCCCTCTTTTCCTGTCCTGTTGCTGCCAGAGAAGCAAGTCCTGTGCTTCTCTCTCTGGTAAGGCTGGGCCCTTGCCCTTTCCCCCCCCTCCCCTCCTCAGAGCGGGGAGGGGGGGGAGGTTTGGAAGGGATTTTGCAGCAGCAGTGCAGCTGAACGTGGGGGAGGACCCGGCCTGAGATCTCCGGCTGCTGGGCAAAACATTTTAACTACAGCGGGCAGTGCCGGGCCGGCTCCCTCCGGGCCGGCTCCCTCCAGGCCGGGTCAACTTCGCAGAGCCCAGCCCTTGCTCTGGGCCGGGCAGAGGCCAGGCCGGCTCCCCCCAGGCCAGGCCAGCTTCGCAGAGCGAGGCTATTGAGACTCTTAACTGCTTCTGCAGCCCGGCTCAGACTTTTTAAACAACCCGGGAAAAATCATGGGACTGTCGCAGAGGCCCGAGAAAGAAATTAACCCTTTCGTTACCCAGATAAAACTTGCAGAAACTGATCTGCTCTTGCACAGATAGAAGAAGAGTGAGGACACTTACAAAAACACAGCATAGAGACTCAAAGTCAGTGAGAGAAGCAGAGCTGAAGCTTAGAGGGAAGGAGCATGAAGAGTGCTGCAAAGTAAAAGCTGAAAATTCTTCTGTGAAACCATGATTGAGACCAAGCTAAAATATTCCCTGTAATATATGACAAATGGTCTAAGGGGGGATGTGACGTTCTACCTGCAGCCAGTGCAGCCAGTGAATCAAGGCACCTGTGTGAAGATAAGTAGATATTGAAGTAATTGCAGCCTGATGAGAAATTTGAGCAGAGAAGAGAAGAAGCTGTAATCCAGATCCCTTGCCCCGGGGAATGGTCAAAGGAAATTTACATTGCCAGTCATAGAAGAAGGGGATTTCTTTGCGGCAGTAGTAGAACAACTCATCCTTAAAAAAACACCCCATGAACTGTCATAACCCACCGTAGTAGCAGTGGGAAAGCTACTGGTGTGGGAGGGACGTTCCACAACAAGCAGAGATCTTTTTCTCCTGGGCGGCTGCTAGTTGTGAAGCTGAAAACCATAAGAACTGTATTTCTTGTGGAGAAGTCAACATGGTAAAGCAGGAGAAAACTCCTCTCCCTAAATGACTGAAGAAAGACTAATTTAGAAGTGGTAAACTGACTGAAAGTCAAAGTGTTGTTTTTTTGTATTGTCATTGAAAAATGGAGAGGTGGGAAGAGCAAAAGTGTTCTGACGGTTTTGTTCTGGTTCTTAAGTTTTTTTTCCTTCCTTTTAAGTCTGTTAATAAACTTTCTTTATACTCTTTAAAGTTTGAGCCTGCTTTACCTACTCCTAATCCTTATCTCACAGCAAAATTAAATAAAATCTGGTAAGTGTGCTGGCGTTTAGCCAAAAAACTCAGATGAACGAACTCAAACCACTACACGAAATTGGTGTTTCCGCCTGGTTTCGAACCAAACTAATACATTCAGTCAAGGTGAAAACTGTGGAATCCTTGTTCAATACAATACTGCTTTCTCTAAATATTGAAAATATTTCTCCCAACAGATGAGTAGAGCTTGATTTAGGGGATATTTCTTCCCAATGGTAACTCAAATGATTAATGTGCAACAGAAGTGAATTTTTGAATCCTCATGGTAAGAAGGCTTAGGGTAAGAAACTTAAGATTTTGATTTTTCTTCTCTTATTCCCTTGCTTAGGATTAATATTTTATCTTTTTGAATAACTTTGTTGCTTTTTATGAAAAGAATGACTCATTTTGAGGTGGATAGGGTGTATTTCAAGAGCTACTGATAAAAACTAAAGACTACAATGATGATTTGCAGTGACTGTGCTAAAAATAGATTTTTTATAAGAACATAATCTTAGAACTTTTCTCAAAAGTACAGACTCGAATTTCATTTAGTGGAAATATATTTTTACAGTAAGTTCAAGAAAAAATTAGTTCTTTAACTGTTGTAAATAATTTTATAATATTCAACTTCAATGAAGGTTATGCCTACTTGAACCTGCTGAGGCCTTGCTCAGTTGTGTTTATGAGAATGAGTAAAAAGTTCTTTTACATACTGCAGAATCTTTATTTAGAAATGTAATTTGTGAACCAGTTGACTCAAAGCTTGAGTACAGAGAGCATTTTAAGTTCAGGTTTCAGGCAAATGCAGCCTGACATTTTAGATGTTGAAATCTATCTGTTGGCGCATGTTTGATGATCACGATCTAGGAACTGGGTCATTCTAGGACAGTTCTTTTGAAGGAGCATACATTCAAACCATGGGATCGCCACTAGAGTGTGGTACATAGTCTCCATATAGAACAGAACAGAAAGAAGGCCGAATTTGAACTGTCTACAAGTTGCCCTCATCCGACTACACCCAATTCAAAAGCCTACTCAAAAAAAAAAAAAAAAAAAAAAAGACTTCCCAGGGTTGTTAAGCATTTTGCAGAAAAGCTTTTCTTTGGACTATGTGGAGTCTCTGTAGACTATTTAGAGTTCTGCCTAAGACCCTCTTTGCTGAGCCATGAGCTGCACTCAGCTTTACAGCACTTCACAAGATACCATCAAAACAAATTAAAGAAGGGAGTGCTGCTGGTGACAGGAAGTAGTTTGTTCTGTAAATACTTAACAATGTAATACACTGTAGGCCCTGGAGAATACATGGAAGGTACGAGGAATATCACTGTGTACTCACCATCTTGTTAGGCACTGAGTGTTCTTCAGGTCTCTTACCATTCTCTGATGCTGGTGGCATACAGACTTAAATGAAGTTTTAATCTGGCTGAGTATAGCCACTGTTATGTTCCCAGAATAAACCCATGTGAATTGTGTTTGCTGTGGTAAAGCAAAATAATTAATTAGATTTGCCTTCTAATTCATGCTGCTCACTGTGCATTGTGCCTGTACAGCATTTGCAGTAAAGAATGTGTAAGCAGTGATTACTCACAGGTGGATTACACATTTAAAGGAGATGCCCAAAGTAGGCATTTGAGTCCTCTGCATTATGAGCTGAATCTTAGATGAATATCCATCTGAAGAATCCCTGATTATGCTATGTGCAGCCTGTATGAAGGTTAGGGTGTTAATTCAGACATTTAAATTAGAACCAAAAATATTGCGTGTGACTGTCCCTGTAGTAAAGGTGTTTGTTGGCGATATGGTTTTAATTGTGTTGGCAGTACTGGGGACACTGCTTTACTTCCTTTGAGTATTCCATATACATAAAATTAATGCAGGGTAGCTAACTGTGGTGACTACAGATTAAGCAGCATAAGGTAGCCTGGGCAGAACATGAGAGTTTCACCAGAGTCTGTGGCTTTAGTGCATAAGCCCGATTTGATGGTGTCATGCCCCTCCATCACCAGCTGATCCATTCACAGTATTTCAGAAATCTGGGCAAAGCAAAACCCATTCTGAATTTTGAAGTCTTTAATCCATGCTAAGGAAGAGCAGTTGTTAGACTTGTAATTTTGTTAGACTTGTAATTATTTGGAAATGTAAAATACCTAACTCATGTCTGCCTTAAGCAGACAATATTTTCTTAAGGGGATTTAGGATTCGTTTAAATCTTTGACTTTCTTAATGTAATTGCTTGGTAGTAGCTGTCTGACTGTGTGAATATCCCAACTCATGCTAACAAATATTTTTTTTGTCTGGCCTTCATATTTCATGCATATTAGCAATTCATAAATAAGTTAGGAAATTCTCCAGACTATTCCTTTCCCTGACTATAGATTCATGACAAAATGCTTCCCTAAGTAAAATCTTAGTGGCAAAGTAGTTCAAAAAGCACCACCTTGCATTCCATATATCTTAGGAAGAGAAAATTTTTTTCCGTCTTTCTTCCCCTACCCTTTGTGCTGGTTTTCACTGGAATAAAGTTTATTTTCTTCAGAGCAGCCAGTATGGGGCTATGCTTTGGATTTGTGCTGGAAACAGTGTTGATAACACAGGACAGCTGCCCCAGTTGACCCAAGGGATGTTCCAGATCATATGGCATCCTCCTTGGTGTATGAAGCTGGGGGAATAAGGAGGAAATGGGAATGCTTGGAGTTATGGTGTTTGTCTTTTCAAATAACCATTATGTGGGATGAAGCTCTGCTTTCCTGGGGATGATGCCTGCCCGTTAGAAGTAGTGAATGACTTCCTCATTTTGTTTTGTTTATTTATGTGGCTTTTCCTTTCCTGATTAAACTGTCTTTATCTCATCCCAAAATTTTCTCATTTCTATTCTTCTGATTGTTTTCCTCATCCCACCAAGGAGTGAGTGAGTGAGTGGCTTTGTGGGGCTTAGCTGCTGACTGGAGTTAAAATATGACAGCCTCCTGCTCTGTTTAAGGGCAATGTAACATCACTACAAAGGAAACTTTCTCTTTTACAAACCATAAATCATTGATTTCCCCCGTAGAATAACCACCCCTTCCCATCTGGGAGGCCTTCCACATTTACCATTTGTGTTATAATCTTCATTGTATTTCTGCCTGCCACATTGATTTATCCTTTGCTAACAAATCAGTTTGTATGAAAAAGCTGCTGCTTTTCCAATTCAGTGTTTGATGAAATGTTTGGGTGCTCTATAAATCATACCTAGAATATGAGCACATAGGAAGATGAAGTTAAGAAAGAAAGTTTTTTTAATAAAAATTTACATGTATTTTACTGAAAAAATCCAGTTTCACCGCTATATTCTGGCATTGATGAAATGTTATTTTGGGGGATATAGGTAGGTTAGGCTGATGGAGAGTCTTCTCCTTAACAGTTTCTCCTTCCCATTCCAAATTATGAAATCTCTCATAGGAAATATTAGGTAGCTGGTTTGGTGATGAAAAAACAGGTAAAGTGTTCATGTGAGTTGGGGTCCTCCCTACATAGGTCCTACCTCCCATTTCTATCGGTAAGAAACAAAGTCTTAAAGCAGAAGACAGAAAGACTGAAGAGCTGATTTTAGTTCCAAACATTTCCCAATTCCTCAGTGATCAGGTGCAAAGTGCTAGGCCTCTTTTCACTCGAGATTTGCTTCTGTAAGATGGAGGTGATAGTGCTGCCTTAGAGAAGTGGTGTGGTGCTTCAGAAAGAAAGCAATCAGAACACATTTCAGAACTTCATAAATTAATCACAGTGGTAGCTGCAAGACCTACCACTGCTTGCTGTTAATTTAGTTCCCCAAATACAAGATAGTCTGCAGAACCTCTGCTTGAAACTGCCTACAAATAACTAGAATCACTATACCCTCCTGGAGGAAGGAATATAGGGATTTAGGAAGGAATACAGGGACTAAGGAAGGAATACAGGAACTAAGGTCGTGATCCTGATGACACATGAGCCTCAGTACAGGGTAAGTCTCTAATCCAGGCATTCAGGACAAAGTGCTTGTGTGTCATAGGGACAAACCAGCTTCAATTCCTGACTCTCAGAGAGTGTTAGATTCTCCACTTCATTGGGTTTAAATCCTTGCATTCATCTAGTCCCAGATCTAGGTAACTTTAGCATGTAAGCCTGGGTTGCCATCAACTGGCAGAACATTCAGTCCCAAGTCAGAAATATTGTATAACAATTCATTGCGCAGGGACAAAAGTGCCTGTGAACAGGACTGACAAATCACACAGGAGTATGTGCAGATGTTATTTAGAAAGGCTTAGGAGAGAATCCTTGTCTCATAAAGAAAAGTTACTGGAAGGTGGAAAATATCTATTAAAATCTAGACTACCTCAATTTTTCCCCCAAAAGAGACAAAATGAGATATGTTATTTCCATTAGTCACCTTAATCTTTGAATTCCAGAACTTTTATTTCCCTTTCCTCTATTCCAATGAATAATTAAGCATCTAGTGGAATAGGAAAGATTGAAGGAGGCTGACCTGGCACATGAGCTATGAGTCAATGGTACTTTATTTCCTAAGAAACATAGAAGCAATTTTTTCTGATTCTTCTCCATTAACATCTTAATTTCCCAGTACAATTCTAAGAGAATTAGATTAATCACTCTCACCACTCTGCCAATTTTAATCAGAAACAATGACTGCCTGTGAATAATAATTTTTTTTCTTGTTTGCAGCTCCAGATGTTTGTAGAATAAACCAGCACTTTCTTTGCCTACATTTAGAACCTACAAGAGGTTTAGTTTCAACTTTTTGACTTAGCAGAGTTTTGGGACTGAGTTGAACTTGGGATTTGGAAAATAGACCTTCTGCTTCCCTAAATTGTGAATATTTGCATTCACTTCTGCTGAAACCTTTTCTCAATTAGTTTAGTCTGTGGCTGTTCCGGAGACAAGATAAAACAGGCAGGCAACCTCTAGGTTGGGAACTCCTGTAGAATTTAAGGCTCTGAACATGGGGACAGCTCTCAGGAAGGATGGATTTTGAGGAGACATGTGAAGATCTTGGATAGAACTGTAGTAGCCAATTCAGTCTCAGAAATATCAAGGCTATTCTCACAAAAAGCAATTCAAAGAGTATCAAGCATGCTCTTCTACCTTCCAATTTTTTTGGCACAGGCTCTTTATCTTGGTATCATTATAAAGTTGGTCTTCTTAACTAGCTCCTAGAGAGGCCTTCCACCACCCACATATTTCCTTGCAGTACCCCTCTGCTTTTGCTTGTTTTCTCCATATAGCTTATCCCTGCTCTCAGCTATGCTCCACCTTCATTTGCCCACAGGAGAAAATGCAACTCAGGGTCAAAATTGTTGATTGCCAGACTCTTATGTTGTTATATTTCTTTCTGCATGTTTTCCTGTTTTAAAAGGTAAATTTTAAAGCAAAAGATACCTATTAGTCAGTACTTGCAAAGTGTGCAGCATAAGGGGAGATTCATTTATAGCTAGTTTTATGTTGAGGAAGCAATTTCATAATTGTGCTAGCATTTGGCACATCTACCAAAGTGTGTATGGAGAAGCACATCATCTGCCCTCTCCTTTGGAAGCAGATCCTTGTTTGATGTTCCAAACTCTTCTGGAACAATATTAGTCTTGGTCCTTAGGTATCATTAAGTATATTTCATATTATCAACATAATTTTTCAATTTATGCATTCTTGGGCAGTGGGCGTACTAGAGTATGATTTTGAACCTTTCCTTTTTCACACTTTAATATCTTGGATATAAAAGTAGCAGTTCTGCTCTAACAGTAATTACTGCCAGTAACTAAATGTATTATCTTCTGTTTTGCAATTCTTCCTTTACCTTTGTATTTGAAAGCTCTGTAAGAAAAAATCCCACACTGTACTTTGAAGGAAGGGAGCATGAATTTTAAAAACAATCATTAGATCATTATTTCTAGCTGCAAGCTTGTCATCCCCATGACCTATTCTATTAATAAAGCCCCAGAATGCTAGTTGGTGCTGACAGACAGAGCAATGTACTGCATGTTTTATGAACTATGCATGCAGCTCCCTCTGATTGTTAGACACAAATTCATACAATTTCCTATCAAGAACCTGCTTCTCAATCATAAGCTAACATCCATTCAAATTAAAGAAGTCTAGCTTTTCTCAGAGAGAGAATGAAGGAGTCTCACAGCTTCTAACAGTTTGATTGATTTTAATATTACAGTATTGAGAACATCAAATTTTAATATCAGTGCTGTCACTTTAATCATAAGGTAAGTACAATTCTTACACTCAGAGCTCAAAAATTACTTCATTTTTAGAAGGAAATTTACTGCACTCTATAGGAAGGTGTGCAGTTCCTTCTTTCAGAGAATTTGTGGATTATCTTCTTTCAGACGAGGCTGAACTTTGGCTTCTTATTTGCTCTTTTTTTTTTTTGCACAAATAATCTCTCACTTATTTCTCCTTTCACTTTTTAGCAGCAGGGAACTGAATGCTTCTTTACTGTCTTGCTAATAATAATTAGAAATAGAAAACTAATTCATGCAACAAAATAAAAATCAACTAGAAATTCAACCCAGACCTCATCAAAGAAAAAATGTATTTTTCTCATTATAATAATCAAAACTGTCCATTCTCTTCTGTTCATGTCCCTATATTCTGCCTAGGGTCTCTCTATCCATTGCTAGCACTTTTATTTGTAGACAGTAGCAATTTCTGAGCTTCAATAGGTTCCCATGCTGCTAGTTTGTAAGACTGCACAGAGCTCTTTCACAAAGATCAAACTCTCTCACTAGACAAGATCATCAAAGGATAATAAGGAGCAATATTATCATTATCTTTCAACAGCTGGGAAATTGAGATTTCATTTGAGTACACTATTCATCAAGGCCTCTGTTGGGTCTTTTGTCCATCATACCAGAGACATTATATTGGAAAGGTAGCTACAAGTCCAAGTAACTCTACTTCAATTAACTCTGCAGAGGCTACTTATGTATGAGTACTGATGGTCTAATTAACATCTAACATTATCTTTAAGACAAGAGCATGCTTTCTGTTGGAAGCAGATATTAGAGGTATTAAGCTCCTCTTTCTTTACTTTTCTGTGTTGCAGCTAGGAAAGCTGAGAGCTTACTTGTCCTTTTTAATCTGGTTTATAGGATAACATTTGTCTAGGTCTGAAGCAGTGGTCCAATCTACTATGTTCTTCATAAAAATCATCAAAGCAGTTAAATGAAACTTACAGCTTCTCAGTTAAAAACTGGAAGAAGCAGCTGGGGTCTGTTGTGACAGATGTAAGCCTGCAGAAGAGCCTTTCTAGAGGAAAAAATGCCTTAAGGAAAAAAAAGGTCAGAAAGATTGTGATGTATGCAGAGAGAAAAATAAATCAGATTTACAGTGAAAGAAACAATGGGATTGCCAGAACAAGGGAAGTTCTCAGGATATCTGAATAAACTGAAGTCATGTAACAGATCAGTTCTTGCACAGAGAACATGCTTAAGTAAATTTTCCAGTACTGTTAAATCAGACCCACTACAAAGCTGCACACCAGACATTTAAGCTTGTCTACTTTTAGTTTCTAGGGGTGGAGGTACCAGCTGGTTCCAATTCTCATTCCAGCTAATAGCTGGGACATGAAGTGACTTGAGCCAGATCTCAAAAGCCAGTAAGATAAAAATAACCCTATATGTGTTGCTTTTATAAGGACAACAGAGACATTTTCATAGGAAGTTAGAAAAGCAAAATCAGAAGAGGAAATAATCCTATTAACCAGATAGGAAAGACTGAGAGGGAGTTAATAGCTGGCAGATACAGAGTAACCATTTTACATCTGCATGGAAATTGAAGTTGCTATTTTTCCATAGTTAAAGGACCAAATGTCAGAAATTTATAGGAAGAATCAGTATCTGTTTTGCACATATCCCTACCACTAATGAATAGTAGAATAATGTGTGCTTCTGTATGCTTAGTGTTCAAAATTCACTGCTGTTAAATTTAAAAGTCTTATAAAAAGGAATTTCGTCCATTTCCATGCTCCACCATTCTCTTTAATTGCAAATGGATAAGATTTGTAGAAAACTCCTTTGGAATCCTCTGAGCTGAGGTATGGTATAATACAAGACAGAGGTTTTAAATATAAGAAATTTCTAAAGCAGCTATCCTTTTCATTCAATTTACAAAAATTAAGCAGTAGAGCAGTTATCCTTTTCCAGTCATAAAGATTACAATGCACATTATTTAGTATTTTTTCTTTACCAAATGCCTACTCTCTCTAAAAATGTGTTCACCTGTTTGCCTTGACAAACCCATAAATTCTAGATGAATTTTTATTTAGAAATAAGTCAGGACTGTAATTAAAAAGAATTGATATGTAGTATTTACCTCTTTTCTTTCACAGTGATGGATTGAAGGGTGGATAAGAAAATACATATTTGTATCTCTGTAAATAAAAATAATAACACCTGGATTATAGCTAGTTTTAATATTAGTAAACCACAATGTGCTTTACAGCTAAGATATTATTCTCCAGATGTACACAGACCTCAGAAAAGAGGTCTTAACAGCATTTCAGATCTCTGTTTGTGGATGACAGCTGTGACAAAAATGTAAAAGATTGATTCTGAAAATGTTGCCTGTCAACAGTTTCCACTATTTCTGGCGAGCGTGTTGTTCATGCACTGTTTCTGTTCCAGGGGCACTGCAGTGTCCGAGTGGACAGGCTCACTCTTTCTATGGGAGTGCAGTGTATTGCACAGTAGCCTCTACCCTCATGTTATGTGCACTCACCCAGATCTTCTTTCTTTTTTTCCTAGAGCTGACATTGTGCTCTTGATCTGTAGGATTCTTGAAAATATTTTAGAGGAGGAGGAATATCAAGAGATTTCTTTAACTTTGCAAAATACTAGTTCACCTCTTTCATGGTGCTACTTGTTGTTATTGTATTGCTCTTGTACTGAACACTGAGAAATTATTTGTTTTGTTTTACAGCAAGATATTCAAACATGCTCCACGTTGGAAGGACAGTGTAGACTGTGTGTCCCTGTTGCGTAGCAAAAGAGTGTAGATTCACTGCTCAATCCTAAAAAACCAGTAAATTCTGTAGAAGTAACATATTGAAGATAAGCCACCAGATTTGCTCCACACCTTTAGTGCTAGAAATGAATTTTGGTTCTACATGACAGAGAAGGTTTCCTCCATACACCAAAGACCACGTTCTTTGCATGTGAATGTATGGGCATGAAAGTCTATCCATGCAGAGACACTACAATTTGGAAAAAAAGAAAAAAATAATATGTCCTGGACAACATAGTGAAGGAAGAATTATCAAGGTGTCATAGCGGACCCATTGCTCAGACTTTGTTAACGATTAACCTTAGATAACTTCATGATTCAAATGTATCTAAAAAATAGAAAACCCAATTTGGTTTAAAATGATCAGAAGAATGTGACGGGGGTTGGTAACAAGTCAGTTTGAACTCCATTACAATCCACTCATTCTGTGTTTTAACTTTTCAATGCCTTCGAAGTTTTGAGGAAGAGATACAGCATTTTATAGGAATGTGAGTTCACTGACATCCAAAAGTATGATGCAGTAGTTGTGGACAGTACTTCTGAATTTATGTGGGAAGGTTTTGTTGTGAACAGAGTTTGATAGGTTACATCCAGCTGTTATCTGAGGGCTGAAGCTATCAGAGAATGGATGCAAGTATGGGAATTCACAAAGATTTGAGTTACACACAGTCCTGTGGACTTAGACTGATGCTGATGAGTACTGTTCTAACCTTACCTACTTTGCAAGTCTTCATTTAGACAATGTTTTGTACACTAAAGAGTATTTTCTTAACCTAAAGAAACCACCAAAAATGCTATTATTAACTACAGAGGATTTTATATTACACAGAATTTAGGCTCTGAATGATGCATCTAGTAAAAGCAAAATGAAGCATACTCCTATTTTAACAAATCATACATATTGATGTTTCCCCTGGAAGAATTTATATGGCATCCAAAGTCCTGCTGTGCAGAATCACAGTTAACTCCATTGTGACTGAGTATATATTGAGGCACTTATTTTCCTTCTAAAATTGCTTATTTTCACAGGTCCCTGACAATCCCAGTTGGTTAGGGTTGTCTAGACCACATTTAATGCACCACGGAAGTACTGTACTTATCATAAAACAAACCAGTCAAGTAAATTTAAAATATGTCTGTGAGTGGAAGTACTCATGGTGGAAGTGCCTTTTGATTAGAAAACTTGTGCAGGAAGTTCAAATTCACCTCAGCTGCAGTCAAATTGAATCTGCTCTTCTGTTTTACCACAGGATGCCTTTATCATTAATCTGCTGCCTCTTTCATATCTTCTGTTGAAACTGGACCACCAGATGCAAGAAAAAGTGCAGCATATCTGGTCACTAAATCTGATCTTGTTTATTGTGTTTTCTCTTTAGATGAAGCATTTGCTGCACCAGGATCACAGACTGGAAAAAAAGAAGCAAATGAAAAACCAAACACAACAAAAAGACTACTGTAACTTCAAATCTCTGAGTTACTTATTGTTCCTGGGTTGCCTGTTTCCCTGCTGCCTTAACCTTGTCCTCAGATTACTAACTACTCTTTTCTGATAGTTTTAGTCTTTGCATCTGGGTGATGTACTTTGATTTCCCTTTCCCTTTCCCTTTCCCTTTCCCTTTCCCTTTCCCTTTCCCTTTCCATCTCCATTGTGGGACCATATAAGAGCCAAAAGAAGCATACAGCTACATAGGCAGATAGTAGGAGAGGAGAAATGGAAATGTTAACCTCCAGCATGAGAGTAGATGAGGTGTATAATTCAAAAGCCAGGACATCTTGATGATGACATCTGTGTAACCTTGAGCAGCAGCCACTGAGTTAGTTCACCTCCTGGTGTTCCAAGAAGGTAAATGATCTTCATTTGGAAAGATGACCAAAAACTATTAACATCACTTACCAAGACTTCCTTGTTCACTCTTAGTTTATTGCTTGTATAATGCTTTCTGCTAAGTCTTTGAAAGATGAGATTCTGGCATATGCTTCACTGAAGAGTTAAATGGTGTATAGAAGGACAAAGGAGGATTTCATACTATGGGCTATAGAATCTCCATGCACCATTACATTGCAATCGAAGCACAGGACTTACAGGATATATATCTAATTTGAGAGGCTACCCAGTTAGCCTCTTATGCATTTGCTCTCTGTGGAATGAAGGTATGATACTCTATTCTACCTGAAGCATTTAGACTAAACCAAACCTTTGTGTATCTTAAAAGTTCTGTCTAGCCAGACAATAAGGGCATTTATCAAACTGCTTACATCTTCTGTATCAGTGACCATAAAACCATTTGAGGCCATCACTGTATGTATCCAGACATCTGTAAGTTCTACCACAATAAATAAAAGAACAAGGGTAGAAATCTTCATTGGTAAAGTGCTTAAAGCCTGACAACTTTACAAGGCGTTGAACAGAGCTATCTTCTTTGTTGTGACAAGGTTTTCCTCCAGGATGGTCAGTGAGAAAGCCACATTAAATGATGACTCTTCCTTTCCACTTTCATGTGTTTCCTCTGTCAAGCTGAGAGCATTGGACTATCCTCTCCTCAACTTGCATTTTGAAAGTAACTTGCAAGTCAGATCTAGGCTCTCTGCCAAAGATGGTCCTTGGCTTTGCTATTTATTTCCATAAAACTTGTGTTTCACAAAGTGAACCCAGTGTGTAGAATAAAAACTTTCAAAAATTTAACTTCAGTTTTGCCTTCCCAGGTGTGAAGAAAGTTTGATGAGTTAGAAAACAGCTGAGCAGCCTTCCCATGTGTAGAAAGGTATTAAACAGGCAGGTCACAAATCCTTTTGTTCTTTTTCACAAACACATATCAAACGAGTTTCCAAAACTAATGATGCAATTGTGAAATGGTTGTCATATTTCTCATATCTCATGAACTAGAAGTCAGCCAGCTGATTTCTGAAGCTTTCAAAACCATTCATCTATCATTCTGGGTATTGATCTTTGTGCATTGTAGGGAGGTTTCCATTATGGAAATTCAGCATAAAACATTATTTCAATTATTTGCCCTAAGCTACATCAAGCTTTTGGTTTGTTGTTAGATTTCAAGGGTTGATGTATTGGTCAATCAATTAAGATGGATTACCAGCATTTCCCCTTGCAGTTCATTTCAGTTTTACCAGTGTTGGAGTATACAAACCAGAGTGAACACTAATATGATATACTTTCTTTTACAGGCTGCAAACACAAAACAATATTGCTATCTTCATTCAATTTCTCTGGAAAGGAATGGAAAACAAATGTTGCAATAAGTCTCTCATGTCTTGCGTTCCTTTGCTGGTGACTGAAGGACATTTTACATCTTGCACTTTTGCAGTGACTCTGGCTACCAGCTATCCTGTAATCTTCCAGTTGTGAGTTGCTGTTGTCATATTGTCAGAATCAGTGAGTCTTCAGTGATGGCAAACTATTGTTTGTAGCCATGTCTGTAGAAACTAAAGTCATCACGAGGATCTGCATAGAAACTGTGACTAAGGCAAATGGGAAACTTCACAAAAAAATTTTTAATGCCAGTGGAAGAAGGAGTTGGTGTCTCCCTCCGGCTGTTCATTCTTGCCCTTGGAATGGCCCACTGGGCTGGTTTGGCAGAAATGCTTGTACTAGCTGCTCTGTGGTGGGCTGAACTGGGGAAGGAAGAAGGTGGCAGAAGGCCAAAAAATAAAAATGGCTGGGAAGCTGGTGGTGTCAGTTACCCAGAGCAGTTCAAGAAGTTTCACTCCTGAAGTTTTAGCCACAGCCTCAGAGTTCAGAGTTTAAGTTTCTGGCAGATCAGGTTTCAGGTTTTCCTTCAAGACACAATCAGATACATCTGAGTCAGAGCCTGGAAACTGTTCCTGTCTGGGTTGGGTTTGATTTGGCAGTAACTAAAACCACGGGAGCTCTTTCATAGAACCAAATAAATGGAAAGGAATCAGACTGAGGTCCAAATCTTGGCTTATCTTAAAGTGATGTTATCTTTAGTATGAGCTTAATTTTTGTGTTGAATTTTGCATGTACCCCACTGATTATGGGGTTATACAAAAGGTAGAGTTAAAAGCAAAAATGTTCTCCTGCTATTTAGGAGATGCAAAACCCATTCCAGAACCAAATCAGTTGCACTTGCTGTGCTAGTAGAAAAGCCAATCTGTGCAGCAGCATGCAAAAGATAACTTACTGTCACTCTGTATAAACTTGGCAATTTGCTTAAAAGAATGTAATTCAAACTATTCATTTAGTAAATACCAGAGATTTCTACTGAATATTAGTGAGCTGATGAGCCCAATTTAGACATTTTAATTAATTGTTCCAAAATGCCTAAGCAAAGGGGTATCATCAAATAATCAATTTTTCAATGGCTTTTAATTGAGATAGCTACATCTATTTTTATTGTCAGCCTTTCAGAAGTTTAGGAATCCGTTTTAATGATCAGAAAATTATATGCATGTTTATGGAGATATAGATACTTTAAAACAAGACCAAAAGTCTTGCCTGATTCAAATATATGTCATAGACTGGCATATATAAGAAAAATACTCCATTTACTCTACTTTTTAAAGTTAATGATGTGTGCATATAATAACTTAAAATCTAATGTCTTCAAGTGCTAGCTATGGATTTTCCAGAACAGCTGGATACAAGATGCATGGTAATTCAGAGAGCAGCTGGACTTTCCTCTGCTGTTGTGAATAGATGGCATTTAAATGGAAGGGTGCTACCTAGTGCCAAACATAATTTTCAAGCATTGTGCTCTCCTGGGATGTTTTGATTGAATTAAGAGGTTTCAACTAGTTCAGTCATTGCGATGCAATGGGTAGCAAAAGATTCTGTCCTCCACACATTATTGAACACAATATGTAGGTCTTTTGCTCATTTTTAAACCGGCAAGTGTAAATTCCTGAAGTATTGTAAGAATTGTCTGAGCTTTTAAAGACATATTAGACTTTTCCATACATTAAAAAGTCATCCAAACATTGGACTGTCCCCACATACTACATTAGGTATTTTTCTAACCCCAAACTAGAATGTTTATTCAAGAAAAACATTTCTGTATGACAAAAATCAAGAAAATATGTTACTTACAATGACTGCAAATATCTGGAGGAAAACATCCTGTATTTTTAAAATTCCTCTAGTCTTGTCTCCCATCTGTGCTGCAGGACTTCATTGTCTTTATTCTTGCCAGATTGCTTTATCCCCAGAGCAAGTATGACTTTATTATTCCAATTTTTACAACTTTGAGTTCCTGTCATTGTTTGGACTGAAAACTTTACCATCTCTTCTGTTTACTCAGCATGAATATCTGGTACATGCAGTATTTCAGTTTAGCCTTATCAGACATGGGGTCCCAGGGTAACAGTGGGGAATATCTTCATTATTAATAATATTATGAGTACAGAATATGACTTATGGAAGCTGTGTCTGCATATTTGTGGAATTTTTCTAATGTTATCTGTCCTCTGCTAATTAGAATTCAGCTGACACAGACATGGAGTGAAAAGAAGGGAGGACATTTTTGTTTTGACTGTTAATTACAGTCAGCTCTTGTAATGTGTCTATACTGGACATTGCAGCACAGAAGAGATGTATATAAGCTCAGCTTTAAATTAATGTGCTCAGATAATCAAAGGCATTTAACCATTGAAATATGGAACTTCATGTAAGATTCCCAAAGATGATGAACTGGGAAGGCTAAGAAAAATGAAAAATGAATCTTACCAAAATTGGATAGATTCTGTGGGATATACTGGCTGATTTGCTGTCACACAGTGTTATTGTTGCTCTGTCTGCTCCATACCATCACAGCCTGGAGGAGAGTAATATAAATCTTCTATGAATTCAATTGAACTGCTTTCCTATTGTACCAATCTACAAGAAGCTTGGAAATAGATATAGTGCAATGCATTGAAATTTTGATCACCTTCCACATAACAGAGATCACCTGGTGTATTGAGAGCTCAGCTTCTCCTGGGCAAATATCAAGAGGGAGCTGAAACTTCAGCTCAGACAGACGAATACACAGCACAAATATTCAGTGGTGAGCTGCATGGGTTCCCTTCCATGTGTTTTGCATGTAGCAATGTCTATGAGGGAGTGGAAAGTATTTTGTCAGTATTTTTGTTTTATTTGGCTGCACTTTTGACTGTTATGTTACAGGAGAGATAAATTAGATGTAACATATCTTCAGCCATGTGTAGGAATTCCTTCATGTCAATGCTGCATTTATACTGGGCACACTGTGCTCTTTTGTCCCATGGACTGGAATATGTTTCACTTGTGTGTCGGGGCTCTGGCACCATTTGATAGAAAAATGGCCACATGTCAAGACTGCAGGTGGAAAAGGTTGCTTTCAACAGGTCTTCTTGGAGGGAGAGCCCCTTGGGAGACTCTTTTCTTCATATGTTCCTCATTGGGGAGCTTCACTGCTGTGATGGGACCTTTCTGCAGTCCCATAATTCAAGACAGCCATGAAGTGGAGAAGCTGTGTCATGCACTCTGATACATAGATGAGATGCTAGTGAGGAGAAAATGTGAGGCAGAAGTCAGTTGTGGGTTTTGTTTCAATGAAAGAGACTTTCTAGACCTGAAATACTCAGCAAAAAGAGTTTCTTTCCCCCAACAGCTTAAGCAGTTGGGAGTTTTTTTAATGATGTATTATTTTTAAAGAAAATTGGAGAAAGTCTGAGTGATTGTGTCTCTTTTTCACTAATGTCTTTTACTCAACAGATAGTCCTAGGTTCTGCTACACATTTATTCCATTGAGTATTTGCATGGAAGAACTTTCTACATCTGAAGTAAGCAGAGAAAGTGGGTTTCCACTATTTATTTATCTCTATGCTGAAGAAACAGCCACAGAGGCACACCACAAGATATTCACATACCAAATCTGGTATGAGGTTTGGAAAATACACCTCACAGACCAACTCTGAGCCACAGCATGTGCTGCTTATATTTATAAAAAAACTCTATGTCAAAAAATATATGAGTCCAGCAAAACAGAAAGAACACCATGGAAGAAGACCTCAAGAAAAGATATAGCACAGCTTGTTGATAGCATCAATTTGTAAAGATGTTCCCACCATCAGGCTATGAGGCTGCACGGGGAAGCTGTTTCTTTTTCCATTAACCAGAGGATCTCATCAGGGAATGAAAACAGTTGTTTCTCATCTATTCCTGGTAAAATTTCAGAATGTTTGGGCCCCTGGATGAAATGATTCCTAGAGCTAATGTTTATCATTTCCCCCCTTTTTTAAAACAAAGTATTTTCAATATCTCTCAGGCTAGAATGAATTTATGCTCAGCATGAATGCTATTCCCCACCCCTTGCATCAGTGGGAGCAGGAGCAGAGCTTGTTTTAGAACCACTGGAAATATTGGCAGGGATCTTGGAATTTGTGCATAGCTTTGAATCCTACAGGCAAATAATAGCATGCAGCAGAAACACCTACTGAGCTGGTGTTGTGGGTTGACGCTGGCCCAATGCCAGGCACCCACCAAAGCTGCTCACTCACTCCCCTCCTCACACTGGACATGGAGAGAAAATTTAGTTAAGGGTTCATGAGTTAAGATAAGGACCAGGAGAGATCACACATCAAATACCATTATGGGCAAAACAGGCTCTACTTAGAGATATGAAGTGAATTTATTACTAACAGCATCAGAGCAGGATAAAGATCGACAAAATAAGCCCTTAAAACCACCTTCCCTCCCTCCCCCTCCCTACTTCCCAGCTCTACCGCATACCCCAGCAGTGCAGGGAGGCAGGGAAAGGGGGTTATGGTCAGTTCACCACCTGTGGCTTTTGCTGCTGCTCAGGGAGAGAGAGGAGTTGTTCCCCTGCTCACCATGTCTCCCACAGGAGAAAGTTCTCCACGAACTTCTCCATCCTTTGGGCAACAATCCTCCCAAAACTGCTGCAGCGTGAGTCCTTCTTCCATGGGGTGCAGTTCTTCAAGAACAGGCTGCTCCAGCCAGGGTGCAGGGCCCCTCTCTCCACGAGTCTCCCACAGGTTCACAGCCTCCTCTCAGGCATCCACCCACTCCAGCATGGGGCTTCTCCATGGGCTGCAGGTGGATCTCTGCTTCCCCATGGACCTCCATGGGCTGCTTCACCATGATCATGGGCTGCATGGGAATCTCAGCTCCAGTGCCTGGATCACTTCCTTCCCCTCTTTCTCCACTGACCTTTGTGTCTGCAGAGCTGTTCATCTCACATGCTCTCACCTCACTCTTCTCTGGCTGCAATTACAACTGCACAAACCCTTTTTGTTTTACTTTCTTCTTAAATCTGTTATCACAGGGGCTTTATCACCATTTATCATTAGCCCAGCCTTGGCCAGTGACATGTCCATCTTTGGAGCTTCCAGGGAGTGTCTCTGCTGAACATGGAGGAAGCTTCTAGTAGCTTCTCACAGAAGCAGCCCCTGTAACCCCCCTGGCTACCAAGAACCAGGCCATGCAAACCCAATGCAGCTGGGTATCTAACGATTTCTTTTTTAAAAGGACAAGTATCACTTATAAAATTAGCAGTCAGGATATAGAAACTAAGGCAAGAGAGCATGATATAGTTTTGACTTTTCTCTGGTTCATTTGGCAAGTTTCACTCATTAAGTTAAAACAGGTATATCCTGGGCAATTCATTTTGTGTTACTGAAGGAGGCGGTCATTTCATGATGTTCATTTTTCCCTGCTTTCTGCTTCTGTACTTCTGAAATAATTGATCTGTCTCTCATTGGTTAGGAAAAAGATGAAAACCTTGTAGTTCAGGTATACAGTTTTGACTTTTTTTATCTGCTTTGCACACATCCCTTCCAATAAGGACAAAATAAGGGATTTTATTATCAAAATAAGAACAAAAAGGGGAAGAGCAAGTAGAGCAAAATTAATTAATTCAACTCCTAGGACAAAAACAACTGTGGTGCTGATTATTTCTTAATGGTTCAGGTACAATCACTGAATGTAACATTAATAGAAGCAAGATTTATAGGTCTGTAAACAATTTTGGAAATATAACTAATACTAGTGTTTACCCAGTATTAATTGCCATTACCAAGTGATTAATGGTTGTAAAGGACTTGAAAGAAAATGGGAAGACACTCCTTCATTGGAGTAAAGGGGCCAGAGCTACATAGACCCTCCTTCTCCAAGAATGTTACCTGGCTGTGGCTTCCAGTTTCAGGGATTCTGGAGAAGCCCTCAAGGGAATACAGACACTTGTGACCCTCACCTAAGTCACAGCTGCACCTAGAGCAGAGGTCTTTGGTATCCTAAATGCATATTCAGGTCCTTTTCTGATGCAACACTGTGCATTACTATGCCTCAGATGTCTATTGCCTGAATCTTGAACAAACAAATTCCTTATTAGGCAAAGAGGTATCACACAGACAGGTCCAAGTGATCTATTGTAAAAATGGTTGCCAGAGCCTTTGGAATAAATGTGAAAAGAAACAGCTGACATTCCAAAACTGAATTGCAAATCTTGTAGCCCTGCAAAGTTAAAAATATACAAATCTTATTATACATCTCCTGAGTGACTGCATTAAGGTGATTCATGAAGATACAGAAAATTTGTCCCTGTCATCTGGGGCCAAGAAGGACAAATTGCCTGGGAAAAGTCTATAATGCTTGTTCTTAGTACTTTTAAAATAACAGCTGACATTTATTTCTACGACATTATAATGCACAAGGGAAGATAACATTCTCTGCTGCTATAGAGCTGTGAACACCTGCATTCAATAATCATTTGCATATCTCCTTTTTAATTCAAGGATTTAGATTCCCTTTACAAATATTTGCCAATTAAGCAGCTCAACAAACTATGCAGTGGGAACATATTGTTTATATTTTATAGCTGTGCAAAGTAAGAGCACTGAGAGGTTAAAGGATTTATCCATAGTTTTGTCATAGAGGTCAAAGGAAAGTGAAGTGTCAGGACCCAGGTGTTTAGCTGTATATAGGCTTCAGCCAGTCCATTTTTTACATGTATATTTCTCCGTATGTGATATACTCATCAAAATGGAGAAGTCATTTTTCAGGTCAAGACTTACATGCTCATAGATTTTTTTAATAGAGAGATATGGCTATTTTGACCCCCTAGTCTGACCTCTTGTGGAATACAGAAGTTTTCCATGAGTAGTTCTTGCTTCACCAGGGTCTGTCTTGGACTAGAATATTTCAGGAGGAAAACAAAAGCGAAAATAAAAAATTAAAACTCCCGCAAAACTAATTCATTTTTTGAAGGTTCTCTCAGTGGAGAATCCACTATACCCCTGTAGAGGTGTGACACTGTTTAGGACTCTTACTGTCAAAGTATTTGCCTTTCTTCATGTAACTTCAATTTCTAAACATTATCTGCTTCTTTACCAATAGAATTAATTTCATGGGTTTAAAGTTCCTGAATGTTGTAACTGATACTGACCTAATCTGCAAAATTTTTTCCCCAAGAATATTTATAAGTATATATTTTTATGTCTGTGGATATTTTTATTATATTTACAAATGTCTGATCTCCTTATTAAATCATATTAAATTCTGACACATCTTTTGGTAAAGATGTGTGTAGTTAATTTATGCAGGATGGATATTTCCTTTGACATTTGCCTATAAAATTTATTGTCCTCCTGTTCATGAATCTTGAGACAAAGATTACAGATGCTAATTTCTCTTCTCACAATTAGTCATTGGATATTTGGATATTTTGTCATATCATTTTAGCGTTCTCTCACCTCAGATAAACAATGTCAGGATTGAGTATCTCTTCAGTGAAGACATTTGACAATTTTATTCCTATTATTTTTCTTTAAATGTCTTCTTGCTTGTGTCTTATTATTATTTTCTCCCATAAGGAACCTGACTAGGACTCAGTGAACAATGGGGAAAAAAACCCATCAATTGTAAATTATTCTATCCTACAATGTCTTGTGTTTCCTTCTGAGAATGTTAGAATGCAAATATTTGGGGAAAAGAGATGCTGAGAGGAATGCTTCAGGACAAGTAAGATTTCAATTTTGAATCTTGGAATTTAGAATTGTTATGATGGTAAGCTTTATAAGCATTGTGCTTTGATTTCTACTTCCTTTAGTGGATAGTGTATGCAACTCTTCAGCACCATGAACTAGAAATGATATCAGTGAAAAAATTAGGATGTTGTTAAAGGATGTTCTTTACTCACAACTGCCAGCTAAGTGATAGAGAAACTTTTGCATTCAGTGGTACTACTTAATCTGATTCAAATTCAGATTTAAAGCCCCAGTGCCGATATAGTTCCACATAAGAAATACACTTGTGACATTGGTCCGTTTGCTTGCTAAAGTAGTCAAAAGTCATAGAAGAAATACTGAATTACAGATCATTTTCTGACTACTTGTCCATGCCTATGTGCTTCAGTTGTGTCTGAGCACCATCACCAAATATATTAAAATACAGAGAATGCAGAGCACACCTACGGAAAGAAAGAACTGATGTAGATTATATGCTCTTAGTGGCTCCTCTAATATCCATAAGAGTCTGGTTCATTATTATTATTCTTATGTATTTTAATAATCATGACCACCTGGACATTTGTTAGAGAGGACACCTTATCTTTTTCTGTGCCATTATCAGGGATGAGGATTGGCACTTAACTCTCTCATTTGAGAAATTCAAAACTGTTTAAGAGGATTAATTTGTTTTTACAGCACAGTTGTTTCACAGGATGAGATGCTTCCTTGCATTTTTTTGAGAAAGGAAAAGTATAGATGACTGCTGACACACTACAGTACACGTAGCCTCATTCACACTTTCCTCTGTCCAAACTCCAAGTTCAAACATTTTCCCTTATGCTGCTTATAAAATAAAATGGCCCAGGACAAGTTATTACATTAGCTGTTGTCTTGTTAAGTCATAAGATTAATGATCTTAACAGAGCTGTGATCTGAAAATAAATGTGATTCAAGCAAGAACAGTGACATGGACACTTCTGCTCAGGCATTTCTACATGAAGCTAATGCTTCTTCTCTGAGTAGAAGAGATTGCATGGAAGTGTACATACTCTTTTCTTCTTTCAATCTTGACCTTTGAGCTTTAATGCATTTTTAATATTTAGTGGTTGTGTATGTGTTTCTGTGGCTACACAGGTGTTTTGCCAAGAAACTGGCTAAGTTCTGTGTGACTGATTTATGGATGAATGTTGAACTACGTCTGATTTTTCATTTTTACCACTGTTTGAGTTTGAAGTCAGTTTTTCAGCCAGGGGATAGGAAAGGACAAAGAGGTCAAACTTCTTATGCAGCATGCTGCAAAGTGTAGAAGTCAGACAACCCCCACAAGGTACATTTCACTATAACCTTGCATGTCCTGCAGTCATAGCATCCAGCATCCAACTCAGGTGGGCATGTGCCAGAGTAATGGTAGAAGAACCATATTTAATTTTTTTTCAGTGGAGAATTCAGGTATATTATGCAGTATCTCCTCCAAGACCTACATAGAACAGCCTGAAAAAAACTTAGTTAAGGTGTGTAAAGACATATGGAGACGGAAATGTGTTTATGAACACTATATGTTATGAAGATTGTATCACAGATAGGCCACATAAACAGGTGGAAAGGTTGAGAATGGAATTACAAAAGTGGTAACAACAGCTTTAAGTGCAAAGTGCATTTATTCAGGACATACAGAGGCATCTATTACAGTTAAGTTCCCATCTCCTTTTCCCAGTGTATTTTTAAAGAAGGTTGATATCTCCAATCAAGATATTCTGGGATTCATAGAATCCAATGGAGTTACTCCATGAATTAGCTGATACACAAGAGAGGAGTGGAAAAAATTACTGAAGGATGGAGTAACATAGTTGGAGTGATGAGCATTGAGTAAGGCTAGAAGCCTTAATGAATGATACAAGTTATGGATGAAGTAAAGGTAAGTGGAAAGTGGAATAGGACAGGATAAACACTTTTTCCTTTCCAGAGAATTTTAATCTTCACCAAAACACTGTATTTTTTCTGTGGCATTGGACAAATTTTTGAGCTTTTTTCTTATGTGTCCTCATTGATCAACTGGGCAAAATGAGCAAATGCCTATATTTCCCTCTTTAAAGAAGGTAACAGTATGTGCTAAGTGCTTGGAGGAGACATTGGGATTGTGGTAGGTATGGGTGTGGGTCCTGAGGAACATCCTTGTGGCAAGCAGCCTGTGTGACTCACCATGGTGTCTGCAGACTTAAGTGCAGAAGAGGTGCTTGGTGCTGAGTCAAAGTCAGTGCTGTTCACAACAGGAACACGCACCCAGGGGACGTCATGGCCTTTCCAAGATGCTTCATGGAGAGTTCAGCAGAGTATTGTGGGTCAGGATGGCCCAAAATATTTCAAGGGTAATCTTTGCTGGTGGATTTTTATTTAAACATGTATCTTCTGGTGAAATACAGAGGGGGAAAGTCAACCACATTCCGCTAGGCAGCCCAATAACAACTTTTCTGGCTCTAGCTCATTCAGTCTTTCACCACAACCTCCCTGTGTACCTGTCCTTCCCTGGTGAGGGAACACCATCCATGAGCCCTGCTGCAGCTCTAGGAAGAGTGGGCAACAGAGCCTGGTACAGCCGCACACATTCAGAACTTCAATCCCAGCAGTGCTTCATGCCTGACCCTGCTCCCGCTGGAGCCTCCCAGCAAGTGGGTCTGTGGCACAGCCATGCTGCTCCAGGACAAGGCTCCTGCCCTATCCCGAGCCCACCCCAAGGGCTGCACACAAAGGGGAGCCCTGTTGCTGATAGCAGGATTTTGGATCTGCCAGGGCCATGCTGAGCCCCCAGAGTCCTCAGCAGAACATGGCTGGGCACTCAGGAATGGCCTCTGCAAAGAGCAAGTGGCTGAGCTGGGGATGTCCAGTGGCTGGCAGACAGTCTGCACCAGCGGGGAAGGGATGGGCTCTTTCAAGGAAAAATGTCTTGGATAGAGGTGAGCTCAGCACCTAGCCTTGCTCTTTCTCACGAGATGCTGTGGGCAGTGTGTGGTTTTCGCTCCTTCTGGTGCATGTGAGAGTTGCTGTGTATCAGGAGGTGGATGGAGTCATTCAGGGACAGCAAATCTGGTGCTCAGTCTGTGACAGCTGGAGCTCTTTGGCTGTGAAGGGTGCTCCAAGATTCCTTTGGCAGTGAAATTGGGACCTTCCTTGCTGGCAGAGTGAGGAGAATCTCGAGGATTTTTTTAACACATTAGGTGAGGATTGTGTGGATAATTTGTTTGGATCCAGACCTGCAGACTGCACGTGAAAAGGAGCAGGACTGTATCTACTGTGCTGTGACCTCTCATGTTGCTCTTGTAAAATGGACACGCTGTGGGGCTCAACATCTGGCTCCAGCAGGTCCCCTCGGGGATGGATACAGGCTCATTCTGGAAACAGAATAGGTGACTGTATTTTGAAGCAAACTTAAGAGAGCTGTGAGCTTTTTCACAGCTCAATAAGCATATTGAGAGGCTTATTAAAATAATAACAGCACATTTGTTAATAATTAATCACTGGCATCAATAGAAGGACTTTCAGCCAAAGATGCTGAAGTTCTTTCCAAATTTCACTGACCAAAATTGCAAACAGTAAGGATTGCCTAATCCATCATCATGTATTGCCACCACTGACAACTATTAATTGTTCACCACATAGCAAATGCTCAGAAGTGATCAAATTGGTGCAGAAAGCAAGGAGTTTGCTGCATGTCCAAGAAAAGTTCAAAAGGAAGTAAGTGAAGGAGTGTGGATCACTCCAAGATGGACTTGCTCATGTAATAGCATCCCCACCTTTTATTTGGGTTCATTCATGAATCTCAGTTTACAAGCTGTGATTTTACCTGCCACTGGAGTCGGATATTCCCTGCTAGCACAGTGGTGCAGAAAGATGTGATGTGTTCAGAATTACCATTGTCATAAATTCCTGCTGAAGGTTGGCATTCACACTAACCCTGAGAATCTTTTGGATTCTTTCTAGTGTTTAAATGCATTGATCACTATGATAAAACAAAGCCTTGACCTACACCCTGAATATTTAATTTCAGCTCTGCTCTCTGATTTTACTGCCTGTTTCTCATAGCCTAAATTGTCTTATAGTGATCTCTGCTGACTGTGGAACAAGACCAGATGTCTAATTTATGTGCCTCAGTTAAATGCCTAAAAGGTAGTTGATAGGAATCCAGCCAAAATGCTTGTGAGTTTTTTATTGCATCTGTCTGTCTTAGTGATGTTACACCTGTCTGTATCTGAATATATCTGCAGCCTCTCCATATTAAATACAGGAAATTTATCCTCATTATGAAATCTCTCTTGAGAGTCCATTGCTAATGAAATTGCCTCATATTTATTTTTGAAGTTGTATATAAACAACTAGCATTATTAGTATACAATTACCAGAGAGTAATCACAGAATTACTGCAAACATAGTCTACAAAACATACTGCAAATTAATATTCATGCATTTCTTAATCTGCCATTTGGAGCAAAAGCATAAATCCAATCTAGACTTCATCACAAAGGAATAATATCACCAGGGGAAACTGGGATGTTTTGTACTTTAGAATAATTAAAGGGAAAAGTCCTGTGACTCTTTTCACAGTTCTGGGGGTGCAACTGCTGCAGCTGCTGATGCACAATTCAGCAACACATTGTGTCAGTGATAAGAAAGAAGAGAAAAGCAGCATTTAGACCTGCCTCTATGCAGATATATTGCAGCATTCAATCAAATGTGTGCAGCTGACTCCAACAGTGTTGCTTGACAGCCTAGTATTTGCAGGAAGTCTAAGGTTAGGGGTAGCTAAAGGAATGTGTTTGAATTCTGCCATTAACAAACAACCATAGATCTTTTGTTGTCTAAAGCAGAAAGAAATAAGTGAACTAGTAGAACTAGTGGCTCAGAAATCCGTTTTGTGCAGCTCATTCATGTTTGCTCTGCTTAGATTATGCTTTTACACATTCTTCATGGGAATGATTACAGAATGGTGAAGCATTTTCTATTTCATGAGTATGGTGTTTGGGGGTGATTTTTGATTGCTCATTTTTAGATGTCCAGAAATCAGTTTTGCAAGGGCTAAATGACCAGAAGTATACAGTTAATAGCAGATGTAAAAGTGCAACTCTTCCATAACTGAGAAGTAGAAAACTGAAAATTTATAATTCAAATTGAGATGACTGAATCTAGGAGAATGAAACTAGGAAATTTTCACTTTTGAAAATTTAACTTATACATAGTCAAACAGAGTGGCAAAGTGGATTTTTTCTGACACTACTAAAATTTATGAGAGTTTAGAAGAAACAGGAGGAGAAAACAGCAATCATTCTTCTGCTCTTTTATGATTTTTTTATAATGACTTTGCTCTAAGTATCCTCATCACTCTTATGTGCCCATTTCTGCAGAGGTTCAAATATTTAAGTATTTAAGGAAAGCCATGTTGGGTGAAAAGGTATTCAGGACCAAAAGTCTGGTTTCCACAAGACTGCAGTTGTGAGAACTCATTTGCTAGTGGGGACTGGGCTTGCAGTTTTGTGGTGATATGACCACAAGATGTACTAACACAAGTGACCATGATGTACCATGTTCCTGACCTCCCTGGTTACTGAAGGTCACATGCACTCTTGTACTTCCAACGCCTACATTTATTTCTCTTATAGACAAGAAAGAAATTGTGGTGTTGAACACATGCTAAGAAGTTGTGCATAAGTTGTTTTATTTTTCTTTTACTTACTTGCATTCTCGTTGCATTTAATACTACACTGGACACAGGACCGTATGTTGCGTTGTGGTCTGGGAATGTGTTTGAAAGAATAGGTACTCATTTTTACAGAAATTCCAACAAAATTAAATGCAATCATGACAAAGCCGTTTTTTCTTCCTGCCCACAAAAGAAAGCATTCTTCCATTTCTTATTACTTCTGCCTGTCTCTTAATCTATGCCCAACAAATGAGGCAGAGCGTTCCCACTCAATAATGTCTCCTTATATAGATAAGACTTGTAGTTAGGAACATTTTAATAGAGTTCAGCTTTAAAGAGAAAAGGAATAGAGATTAAGCAAGTAAGACTAATACATATTTTCCAAACATATTTTAAATGAGAATACTACAATGAAGCAGAATGATGCTGCATATAAGATAGTAAGAAGTGGAAGGCATTTTCAGGTACCCAGAGTTGTACAAGGGGTAAGTCCTTGCTGCGTAATTGTGAGGGGACAAAAAGAAAGGAGGTCTGACCAAAAAACGATTTTGCTTACCTAGGTCACAGAAACCATCATGGACCACATTTCTGAAATGTCCAGTGAAAGGGTGAAATTGTTTAACAGGGAGTCTGAGGCATTAAGGAGAAGAAAGGAATAATACTGGCTTATAACACTAATAAAAAAGTGATATGCAGCTTTTCATTAGCTTGTGTTTCTTTATGTAAATCCTTTGGGGATCCTTTATGCTTGATAATACAGGATCTTATCCTTTTTATCTCTAAAGAACTGGTCACAAAGGTTCTATAGCATATGTGGCAGAGATACTTTAAATGTGAATTCTGAGAAACAGGTAATGCAGGAAAGATTAAAAAATTAAGAATGATGAGATACAACAAGCTGACAAAGTTTAATGAGAAATGATTCTTTTGAAACACAGCAGGGTAGCAAGAAAGGATACAGTAAAGAGAGGGGAATAATTTGTAACAAGACATTTTTAGAAAGTTTGTCATAGTGCAAGAGTTGAGGAGAGTGGGTATGTTTAGAAAGTCCTTGAAATCTGTCATGGAATCTCTGTACTGCATGTGGCAACAATCAAGGTTTTTCTTCTAGGACATAGAGTGCAATTTGTATATTAACTTCTTGCTGGACTGAGGACTTTAATACTTATTTCCTGTCTGCATCTGAATAAAAAATCAGGGTCAGCCAGTACTATCAAGTACCAGCTCTGGGTACTTGAGGAAGGATAAAAATGATAACTGAAATATTTAAATTTTAATCCCCTGATGGGAAACATGTAGACCTATATACAGAAGAAGAGGACTAAAAATCTATGGGTAGTACATAGATATACAGGGTAACATTGAGGAAAGAAATCAAAGGAAAATGTCTAACTTTTTCTTGATTGTTCTGTTATTCTTGCTATATTTATGTTCCATGTATTTATTCCATTGAATAAGGAGGAATGTTGTAAAAATATTTGTGTTTTTTCCTTTCAGATTTAAAAGAGCATGTGATGATGTATCATCTGCACTCAAAAGTCACAAAACTTTGGAATCTTTAATAAAACTGTTAGGACGATACAGCTGTCTGTGTGATAGCTCTGACACTGGATGTAGGCAGGAGATATTTTCCCTTCTATTTCTTGGTAAGGCTATTAGAAATGTTGACCAGTTGATGAAAATCCATATTATATATGCTGATGATTTCATTGCAGAAGATGTAGTGCAATAGATGACTGAGATTTGATGGAAACGGGAAGAGAATGGGATTTAGTGTAATGAAAATAAATTGTTCATGATTATAAGTCAGCAGAAATGGTCTGGGGGAGTATACCTAGATGCTGATGATCACGACTATTAAAAGATCATAGCAAAGAGTGAAATGAGGGAGGGGATAAGGACTTGAGCAGAAAATACAAATACATATAATAAAAGTAATGTTAGATTAGTTAACCCATATTCAGAAGATAGGTTTGGAATTTAGGACAGTGGGAGGCAAACAAGCTGCATCTCTCAGAAGAGGTCATTCTGATGGTGTTTGACCTGTCACCAAATATTGAGAAGATGAAGGAATAATAAACATCTGTGAGGAAATTTCTACTGGAGGGGGGCAATATTCTATTGTTACAATGACTGTGACCCAACATCTATGTTGTTTCAAAAACTGGATCAAGTAGATTAGTGTCCCGTTAAAATAATATCAGGTATATACAGAGGAAATCTCTACCCTATGACAAAGGGCAGCAGTCTCTGGCTCTAAGGAAATGCTAGGAGAAAGAAGCTTTTGTGGAGACTATAAAACCTGTTATGAGAGATATCAGAGCCTCAGTTAGATGGCAGCACATATCATAATGAATAATTCTGTGCTTTGAAGGTGATTGAGTGTGATTCAGAGACATTTTCTTCCCAAAATTCTCTGATTGTGCAACAGAGCTTTGATTATTGATTTATAGACTTTCATTTGTAACACTCACTTTCAGAAAGCATGGGATTTTAATATTTCTATCCCTTGTTCACTGGTTGCATGAAAAGTAACAGCAGAAGATGGCAGCAGAGATTGCTGACTCCATCTCATTTCTTTATATGTGCAGCAGAGTACGGATGCTTGGTGAAAGAACACAGCGTGAACTTTTCTTTAAAAATATACTGATTTAGTTCTGGGAAGATAAATTCCTTGACTCTAAGAAGACATTCATCAGTTCATTTTTTTATGGAAATGATGTGGGAGTTATGAAAGAAAAAACATACTCCTTGTATCTTCCATATGTCTTAATGGCAACACTTGCAAGCAGATGAAGCAGTCCTTGCAAAAGATCACGGACACATTCCCTTTACATAGTCCTCCTGCCTTAGCAATAACTCATCAAAGGCAGGTGCCCTACATTCTGTGTAAAAATAAAATAGATTGAAAATTATAAAGAAACTGAAGGTGAAAAATTTTATATAAAGTTGTTTAAATTTCAACAGGTGACTCAAAGCACAAATAAGGCCAAAACTATTATTCCTCTAATAGCAAGCCATTGTAAAGATCTGCCTGTAGCTTATCTTGACCCTCTGATCACAGACAGTGCATGTAGGTGTAAGCTCAAGCATGTAGAAAGACTAATGTACTTTAGTAGACCAACTGATATAGCTGTAAACCAAAAGCTTTTGGATACTCAACTTCCTTCTCATATCACAGACAGACACACACTCACCCACAGACTCTGTGCTATCTGGCTAATCCTGCCTCAGGGAAAGCCAGAGCATCATTCCTCAGAGGCAGGGGAATACCAGGCTGGATATATTTATAAAGGACGGAGAAGTAGCAGACACAGTGGAATATCAATTCCATTTTTTTTTCTACAGTGCCACTGCTGCTGTGCTGCCTAAAGTGTATTTGGAGCAGCTGTCTCTGCTCTTGCTCCGGCTGCTGCACATTAATGTTTTTGTATTTTTGCCTGTGCATAAGGAAGCTCACTTGAAATCTGTCTGTGCTTCTGTTGCTTTTCTAATAGCTATAGGAGAGTCAAGATGCTCTTGGGGGTTTTTTTGTCTTTTTTTTTTTTTTTTTTCATCCAGCATCCCTGCTTCTGTGCTGAATATTAACTGTTTGTAGAACGGTATGACTGAGGCTGACAGACAATTGTTTGAGTAAAGACAGAAGCATGACTCAGGTCTGCATATTCGAGACCTCATTAGTCTTCAGAACAGTTCGAATCAAAGGAAAAAGAAAATGGGTAGGTACATAATATACTCCCTGGAGGTGACATTTTTAGAGCATCTTTTAATTCTGACAGAAATTTTCCATGATGTCTGTTGAAGCACATTTGCTGTCTTTCTTCTCAGTTGTAAATGACTGCCACTTGTCAAATGGGAGACCTGAAGTAAGGAGTGTTTAGCTGATAGTTCCACAGTATTATATTTTCTGTCTCATACATGCATCTGCTTATCTTTCTGGTGAATGTAAATCAATGTTTTGCTCTGGTATTTTCCTTATAATCATACTGGAGGTCAAAGCATTCACAACTACTTTGTTAACAAGAATGAGTTTCTGAAGGAGTAAATTCAGGTGTGAACATCATATCTTACCTCAATATTGCTTTATTTTTTAGGTTGAAGTCAGAACACTTATTCCTCATAATATACATATTTATTCCTGGTATTATCCTCCTTAACCATGAAAAATGGGAAAAAATAAAAATTGAAATGTACTCCAGAATGCAATCAGTTAAACTCTGATGACTCACAGGCATGGCAGCGTATAAGGAATTACCCTTTCTGCCACAGAATGCAGTGAGTTGCAACAGAAGGAAGTCATAATTGGTTACGTCTTTCTCATTTCCTTTATACATTTATGAGTTTATATTTCTAGTGATGCTTTCTGAGAGATTGGTACTTTAGGTTCAGGTTGTATTGGGGCTTTGAAATGATGGATGGACTTTTCAGAACTTGCAAAAATATTTTGTATGGCAGTTGCTACATTCAGTAGATAGAAGTGAGAATACTGGTACTACCCTGAAACTGTGATGTTTTTTCCATTTCCTGGAGCTTCCCTTCATACTAAATTTGGCTCTTTTGTACCAGTCTTTTCGAATTAAATTGTATAAAAGTTCTGATGATGAGTTGCTATTTTGTTTCATGTTGTTGCAGGCATCACTGGCGCTTGTCTAGCGGCAAAGGCCTTTCAAGATCAGTGTTTGAATATGAGTGTGCCATATTTAACTTTTAAAAGTATGGAAAAAGCCACAGGGAGAGCCATTTTATATCCTAATATATACCCATCTCAACTAGCTCTGTGATGTCTTCTTGATTTTTCATTAGTGAAATATTCAATTCAGCAGTAGCTTCTTTTGAAGCTGCAGACCTCAAGTATTTGGCCTGCATAACTATTCTTGTGAGGATAAAACTGGACTTAGACCAAAAGAAACTGATATGTTTAAAATTAAAATTAAAAAAAGAATGAAAAATAATAAAGAAGCCTAGCCCAAACCACAAGTTTGTTAGGTTAGACTGGGGAAACAATTATCCCCAATGGGAAGCCATTGCCTAGTGTCTTAGAACATGGTAAAACCATGTAGTTGTAGTGGACTTAATCACCAAACCCACAACAGTATAAAAAAAAGAAAATATATATTGTAATTTTTTTTTCTTCTACTTTTTCTCCGAAGGTTTAAAATGTTTATTGGGCTTCACAGATGGAAGTTATACAGTTATCACTGAAATGGATAGAAAGAAGGGGCTAGTATTCAGCTGAAACATATACACTGTTTTTCTTTTATTTTCCGGTTTCTTGGTTCCAATTTTACCAATCAGCTATTTTTTTTGGGTGTTAAACAAAAATATGAAAAACAAATACTAAAACGGAATTGAATATTTTTAAGTTACTCCTTTAAAAATGATTCATTTCTGGTTTTCAGTTGTTTAAGATATTGTTGTTAACATAATGTCTAGAATTTCACAGAAGGATTTGATTCAATAATTTGCCATTTTCTTTACACAAGACTTATTATATCTTGTAGTTTTTTGGGAGAACTCCAAGTTCTAAGAGTTCTTTTTTCATGACTTTTTAAATTCTTATATTCTTCATGAATGTAAGTTCTTTTATGACATTGAGAGACAGTCTTTCAAAATGTATCTTAATTTTTAAAGTATTCCACTAAAAGCTGGGCTAGAATGAGTTGAAATCTGGGAGGGGAGTTTCCCTGGTGACCTTGATTGTCTATTAGAGGTAGAGAGAGAGAGGGAAAATGACACCTTCATACATCTCTCTGTAGTGAGTCACAGTAAAATGTTCTGTACTATGAATTGGTTACTTGGGTTTTTAACTAACTGAGAAATAAAAGAATCATTAAGTGACTTTCATAGAGAAGTAGACAAGAAAAGTGTTTAAATACTCTGTTATATCCCTTTCTGTGCATCTATGCATGTAGCACCTAACACCAGTATATTTTGAAATGCTTTCTATTATTGTGCTAAATAATATGTACATTTTATCTCCCTTTGGTTGCTGCAGAAACTGAGGCAGATATTCAATTTGTGTGAAATCACTCAAAGAACTAATATTAGAATTATGGTAGTCTGGGAGTTGCCAATCCCAGATTTACTCCCTACATCACATTACAAATGTGATGCAGTTCAGAAAGTTAATGTTGATATGACTTTGACAGAGCAAGTACAGAAAAAATAAAATTTTCTGAAATTTAAAATAACTGTAGTATCTCAGAAATTGGCAGATAACAATGTGAGAAAAACATTAAGCATATGGTAAATTCAAAATAGAGATAAAGATGAAAATGTTATGATGTTCGTAAGAGGTAAACAAAAATCTTTCTTAGGGTAAATGTATGATTATTCAGAAAGAATGAGGTTAGAAAACTCCATAATAGTGTGTAGAATTGGAAAAAGGTATGTGAGCAATTATGTAAACAGATACAGGGCTCCTATTGATTCCCTTTTTTGTATGGAAATCTATTTACATCACCAATATGGGGTTATAGTCACAGAGAAATTGGGCTGATGACATCTGACTTCCCTTTCTCATTCTAGTTCTGAGTCTGGTTTTCTAGCTCGGAGGAAACCATTCAGCTTTTCTTTGTGAGTTGATCCTATGTGTTCATTTCCTTCATGTTTATTCTGAGGTAGAGGCCCTCGGCCAGCAGCCATGTGGCTCTGTTAGCCACGTCCCCCAGCCAGTGAGGCTGGCAGCACAGCTTCGTGGGACTGTCAGTGTGCAGAATTTACACATGCAACATGGAGGATCAGGTGCCAGTGTAGGTGGATCTGCTGTGTTCTGACACTAGGAAAGCAAATGGCTCCTACAGGACACCTTTACATGCTTTTTCTTCTAAATTTACATTTGTTTCAGGTTACAAATGAGATATTCCTTTTGTGTATCTTGGTATATAATGTGATACTCAGAGCATCAGACTAAATCTAACTTGGAAAATGTAACATTAACAGCTCCTCTGGCCACTTAATAATTTCTATCAATGAAAATAAGACTTTTCTGTGTCCTGCAGGGAAGGAAGAAAGGAAGGAACTGGAAGCATCTAGGCATCCTGTTTATTTGCATCACATGGGTGAATAAACTCAGTTAACAGCAAGTACAAAGTGAAGGCTATAGATATGATGGAAAAGAATTCTCTTACAGACCATCTGTTCTGAATTTTCTGTGTGTTTTCAAAGTAAGAGAATCCTTTGAAAGTTGTTACTGAACTTTTTTTTAACTAATACTGAAATATGTCGTTCACATTCTGCAGGTTTATATTCATAATAATTTTTATATATATAATTTCAGATTATTAGTGTGAGTATGTGTTATATAGGACTTGCAACAGAGAAGCGCCTTTATATTCCTACATAGTCTGCAAGGACATAGAATATATTTATCTATTTTTTCCCCAGCTTTTTTTTTTCTAAAAATCAGGAATTCAGTACTATTCAGTGGAATAACTGCAGTAGCGAGAATGCCTTTCAAGCTCCTAAGGTGAAAGAAAAAGGTTCTGTGAAAAACACTAGATTATTCCTAAAACTGATCAGCAGCTTTGCATTTAAGTGTTGTTCAGAAGCAGTTGTCTTAATCAATTTGGTGAGAGCTGGTTTCCTTTCTGGGACATATGGATTTCTTATGCAGTATCTCTCAATACCTCTTTCTATGAATTGTGATTAGATGGACTATAAGGTAACTGAGACATTGTTACTTAGGTATCCCTTGCAACAAAAATTTCAACCCATCTGTCTCGCATTGACATTTGAGGTTGAAAAGGCAGTATAAGTGTTTAAAGATTAATCTCCCTAATGGTTCAGTTAATCTTCCCAAAACCTTAAGGGATTTGACTGACAACTCCATGAATTTCCTCCTCAAGTGTGCATTTATAAGAACAAAGGGATAAGTAGAAAAAAAACTACATCTTAAACCCACAGGTGCTTCAAGGGGCTCAGAAATATTAGACACTTTGTCATTCACTTCTTGTAGATTCTCAGCCTACTCTGTACTAATCAGGTTCCTCCACAAACTACATGACATCCCTCATTTCGTGGGCTAGAGGAGTCAAGTTTTTGTTCTTCAATAATGGTAGCAAAGAAGATTTATTAAGAGGCTTCCCAATGTGGTAAAACATATGTAAGACATTTAAGACAATGCATAGAGAATCAGTGATTAATTTTCATTTCTAAGGTCAAATTGTTGTTCACTGCTATGCAAATCTGGAAATTAATAGTTTCTATGGAGCACATCCCTGGCTAGAAATATCTGAGAATTCAGAAACAAAAGGAAGAGACTTTACTATACGAGATAACAGAGTTTTTATTCAATCTAACCTAGAATAACTTAAACTTGACCAGTCATCTCAAGAAAAATAGGGATTGTTTTGTGATATTGATAATTTCTTGCAGACAGAGTCTGGTTTTTTTCAATCTATTTAACCTGGGTACTTCTTCCTTTGCAAGTTTGGCAAAACACAAAAAGCTTAAAGTAAAAAGAAGCAGACCAAACCTGTATAGAAAAACTCTGTCAGGCTGTAAGGACTTAGGTAGGCTTTGCTTAAGCTGGTTCTAACAATGAACAAAGAGTGCCAGATATTACAAGTAAATTCTTGGAACTGTTTTGTTGTTTCTTTGTTCTTCCTCAGGGCTACAAGCTACTGGAAAGTCTATGTAGATGTTGCCTGATCTGAACAACTAAGTACTAAGTAGCTAAATCATCTATTTCTTGTTCTTTGATGTTCTTATGATTTGAAAAATAATTTGCTGGCTTCTAAATGCTCCTTCAAGATGCACAAACTGAATATACAGGAAAAAAAAAGAAGCTTCATGCTATTTCTTCACATGAATGCCACTATGATTGATTTCAGAAGAAAGGAAATTGTTTCTCTTGAGAAGCATATTATAATTTTTTTGTATTTCATGCCTTCCTCCCTGCATGTGAAGAACAAAGAGGTCTCCTCTTGGGGTATAATGTTTAAAAACTTAAAGATATCTCCAGATAAACTGTTCTGTGACCAAAAAGATTTGAGCTGGGTCAGATAGATTATACTCAAGTTGACATTTCTAAATGATGTTATCTGTTGACTCCAGCTGTAGAGCACACACAAAACAGAAATACATTGGGACAGGGTAAGAATTCTTTGCTGCAGTGAAGGCTTAACCTTGCCCAGAGGCTGATTAAGTGTAAGGCAACCAGACACTTGGTCAGATTTACTGTTTTAATCAGTATTATGATAGGATACAATTACTTATTTAAGGGAAACCATCATCTCAATACAGGAGAAATGGCTTGGTTTATTTAAAACTGGTGAGAAACAGAGGTGACTGCAATCTCAGGAGAACAAATGTTGTCAACAGATATGCATTAAAGACCCAGAGTACAGAATTAATTTCAGCCAGTCCTTGTTCTAAATACGATGATGTTATACTTTTAAAAGATAGAAAAGAATGGAAGTTAAGCTAATGAGCCTGGCTTGCCTAAGCAGAGCAGAATAGAGAAAGAAAATATGACCTCAAAACTCTACAGGATGCTGGACAGTGATGAGACAAATGCCATGCAATTGCTATAGAATATTCTGATGTTACTGAAGAGCCTTGTTCAGCCCAGTTGAAAAAGAAAAGCTCAGAAGGCATTATTTCAGAAGCCTATCAAACTCGTTTGCTTAGTGTGGCCTGAATGTTAGAAGTGATTAAATAAATATCTACAGATTACATATAAGGTACAGGTTATAAATATAGAAAAGAGACGGCTGAATGATTGAAATAATCAGATATGGCTGGTCCTGCCCTGGGGCAGAGCTGTAAGGTGTCTACTAGATGACCTCTTTCTATGACCACCTTTCTGTTGGGGTAACTGAGCCCATCCCGGGACATTGGTGGGACAGCTCTGCTCTATGAAACCACCCCTTGGAAAGTAAAATGGTCTCTCCCTAGGTTACCTTACCTGGATATGTTAATTCTCCTGTGTTCATTGACCTAACCTGTTCCCTCACCCTATCCATCTCTCCTTCTGTATCCCCCCGCCCCTCTCTCCACCCCTGTGCCCCCTGCCCTCTGGCCGGTGCTCTATAACAAGGGTTTCACAAGGCCATTCAGCTCTTTCGTCTCTGGACACTTTCGAAATAAAGTGCTTCTGGAACTCCATGCAATTGAGCCCTTCTGTTTGAACCCTGATAACTCACGAGCTATCTAGCTGGGGGGAGGTGGATACACACCAGAACACCGGCTGGGGTAGGACAGGGCTGTCTGCACAGTACCTAACTGTACTGGCCAGAGTGGTCTTTCAGAGCCTCCAAGAGTCTCCTGGTAAAAACAGAAGCCTCCATCCACCCCACACGCCTGCTTTGGAACTGCATTACCTTTCCCCTTTTGTCTATGTTGCCCTTTCTCTGGCAAAGGTTTTGAAAGTCAAAGCTAGCTGTGGCAGGAGCTTTGATAAGACCAGAGCCAAAGAGGCAGCTGAGACATATCCCTAGTCTTCTCCAGTGGCAGAATCTTCTGGATCTGAACTTAGCATGGGTGAGAGGAGCAAGGACCCATAGACCAAATGGAGAATGATCACTTTCCAAACCTCTCCTGCTGCTCTGGACACTCTTGTCCTGTGATGGGACACTGGGTGATGAATGGGCTGAAGCCCAAAGAAGAACATCAATTAGTTTAACTACAGGTAAACCAGGTATGGAACTCAAGTGATTTTTTTTAATCTCTTGATTACTGGTACAATCTCTACACTGAATCCCTCCTCAACAGGCCTTCTGAGAACTGTAAATGACTCCATGTTTAGAGTTAAAAAATTCTAGCAGAGTCATGCAGTTGCAACACTGATGGGCATAAATTGTCAGTTATTGCCCTCCTTAACCAACTAGAAAGAGTGCAGATTGCCATTTTATTATAAACATGGAATAATTGCAGGAGTAATTGGCCTTTGCTGTTAAAACTAGTAAACCTACAGTCACAAAGGGAATTATGGGACTTGAAACAAAGCAAAAGAGGGAAGACCTTAACAGGGTTCCCAGCTCCCTTAATTTTATTGTGGCTTTTGTGACACTTGGCACTACATCACAGTATTGGCTTGAGAATTTCAGCCACTGTTCAAAACAAATAAGCTTCCAGCATGTGTGGACAAGCAAACAGTTTAAAACATGATATTATGGGAATGTAGGAGATAGCCTCCAGGGCTGTTTGAATTTACTGAAGGCAGTTGCTGCTTTGTTAGCTTTCATTTTAAAGCATTTTGATTCCTTCCTCCCACCCTCATTGCTATATTGCCAAGTGAGTGTTAAAGATTGAGACATCCGAAAGAAACCAATTTCTCCATAATTTTTTCCTTTTTGGAAATATCATTTTCAGGATTTTTATGATCTGGCTCATAACGTCTAAATCCTACTTCATTTTACATTTTATTTAAAGCACAGTCTCTCCATTAGATCATAAAATTTCAGCGTTCTCAGAAGGTGGTTCAATATTGATTTAAAGGTGAAATAAGTCTGCAGAGATACCAATTTTTTTCCTCCCTCAAAGTTCTTTTGGTAATAATTCCACAATAACCTGCTGCCTTGAAAAGTTTAAAAGCAGTTGAGTCTGACGCAACTGAACTTTCGAACATCACCCAAGCAGACATATCTTTCCTTTTTCTATTTATCACATTTCTTTTTTTAAGACAAACTTTAGGACAAGCATAAGAAAAAATCCTAAGTTGTTGAATGTTTTTGCTGCTCTTTCAAAAATCATAGAATCATAGAACGGTTTGGGTTGGAAGGGACCTTAAAGGTCATCCGGTTCCAATCCAGCTACCATGGGCAGGGATACCTTCCACTAGACCAGGTTGCTCAAAGCCCCATCCAACCTGGCCTTGCACACTGCCAGGGATGGGGCATCCACAAATTCTCAAGGCAACTTTTTTCAGTGCCTCACCACCATCACAGTAAAGAATTTCTTCCTACTATCTAATCTAAACCTTCCCACTTTCAGTTTGAATCCATTCCCTCTTGTCCTATCACTACATGATCTTGTAAATTGTCTCCCTTCATCTTTTCTTACAACTTCTTCATGAAAAGTTATACTCAGCAGTGGGTTTCTAAATTTTACAGGTAGATATACCATTGAAATTCCACTAAGGACAAGAGAAATCAGGTAAGCAAGACAGAATGGAATATGTGGCTGCAGAATCCAGTGACAGTTTTTTTGAGAATTGGACTTCCAGCTACCTGCAATTCAGGTTCTTATATGGTAGCTAGGTAATCTTCCAGTAAAGATGAAATCATGTTTTTGAAGTAAAGATCAGAGAACAGAAAGAATATTCATGGTGGTTCTAGAGATAGGGGGGCATTTACATAGCTTGTGAAGAGAAGCAGCTAAAAAGCATTGTAAGAACTGTACAGTAGAATAATCTGGGAGACTTCTGCAAATGTTTCAAATTGTTGTCCTTTCATGTTAGTGCTGTGGATGGAAAAGTAATATAACTGATAACAGTACAGTGGTTTAGGATCAGTGTGCAGAAGCATGACAGTGCTGCACGTTTGTTTGGGTTTTTGCAATTTTTTTTAAGAGGTCCAATTTTCATTTCTGAACAGAACTGGTTTTGTTAGAGCCCGTCTAGAATCAGAGGTAAATTTTTTATGAAATCTTTTTTTTATTATGGTTGCAAGAGACGTATCTAATAAGAAAAATATTCTACAATATTTTGCCTGGCTGAAATAGGTGCTTTTGTAAATGACGTGCACAGATGCCAAAGAAACCAAGTGTTATATCTCAGTGAGCTGATCCATAGATAACGTTGTTTCTTAGTGTCAACAGACTTTCCAGGTATGTTTTATTCCTCTGTCAGGAGGGATCCATGCTAAAGAAGACATTTAGCTGTCACAGGTTCTTTCTCATAAAGGAAGTTTTCTTTTAAAGTTGGAGCTGTGATATCTTCATTTAGTTTGGTTCAGCTTTCTCAGCGGTGCAGTGGCCAAAATATTTCAGTGCTAAAAGCTAAGAATTGCCTTGTGAATTGTTACTGCTGAACTTAAAACTTCTCTATTTGTTTGATAACGGTCACTGATAAAAAAGAAAGCAAAAAGGAGTTGGTGTTGGCTGGGGAAACTGGGCCAGCTGTGGGTGAGCTGGCTGATCTTCATCTGTGGGAGCACAGAAGAGGCTCTGCAGTCCTTGGAGGAGAGCCCTGCATATCTTCCTTTATAATAGCATTTGTGAGGTTTTGGTTTAGCTGTCTGTCTCATATTTTAACTAAATATCTACTGCTCAATCCAAGTTTGAATGGAGGAAAGAAAAACAGTTTCAAGCAGACTTTTTGCATTCATATCAGAAGTCAGTGAGTCTTTAACACTGCTGCAGGATTTCTACAAGACTCTGTGTGACATACATAACTCATACTGGGGTTAAATGATTTTAATCCCACTTGTAACTAGGGTGACTTTCCTGTCTGATCTAGAAAGATAGTAGTTTTCCAACTGATGTAAAAGATGCCCTTGTTCAATGTAAATTGCATGATCATATTAGCACTGTTGAGTGGTAAGTTAAAAAAACAAACACAAGTGTATAAAGCATTATTCTAATATTTGATTGTTTAGAAAAAATATTCCAATGGATCCAATGGCTTGAAGCCCCATTGCCTGAAAATCCATGGATTTTACTTAAAACACTTTGGCTTGGGTGATAGAGCTTTTTCTTTACATATATGTGTGTGTATGTGTGAGACATGCATATTTTGATAATATATATAATATAGAAATGATTATATAATTAAAATAAAGAGCAAGTGATGGAGGTATACCTAGAGTAACACAGTTGTAGCCACAAAACCTGTGTAAATTATTATTTCTATAGGCGTGTAACTATGATTTGAGAGACTTTCAGGCTTCCCCTGAGCTCTCAAATAGCTGTGCCTTCATTTTCAGATGTTCTGGATCTGTAAATGGCACTGCTTATGAGTAACAGGTGTCTGTAAGTTATCTATCCATCTGGGATAAGCAAAACTACTCCACAGAAATGTAGTTATGATATTGGTGCAGTGCTATGAGCAGTGTAGACAAGAAAGAAATACAACCTTCTACAAAGAGGCCTTCTCCCAAGTGACATAGTTATCTGACACTATGGAATAATTTTTCTTCTTCTAGAAGAAAAATAAGACCAAGAGAAAGAATGAGTTTTCATTCTACTAACACAGTGCAGTGAAATATTTTATTTCTAGAGTCTCTTTTGGCAAAGGATATCCTGGCAGAATAACCGAGTGAACACAGTGAGTGTTTAAATCCCTAGAAAAATAATATGTCTGTAATGAAAAATTCTGACTGCAAAATGTTCACCCACTACGTTAAGCTGAGAATGTGATTGATCCAAGGGCTAGATGACATGAAAACATGTATACACTTTGTGTTAACCTTTTATGTCTGTGAAGGACAGATGATAAGCCCTTTACCCTACTGCCACACTGAAGAGGGATTCAATGTCTGCACTGGTTCCACTCTAATTAAATGTGGATATTATGTAAACCTCAACCTAAACCGTTTTATGAATTCAGAAAATGCTAGCTTCATTTTTCTTGTCAGCCTACAAAACTAGACCCTGACAGATGAGTTTGAGCATTTGCTGATCATTCATCTACAAAACATAGTAGTTTGATTCTTTCACTTACAGCAGTTTGCAGAAACAGAAGTTAATTAATTGAAGCATTGGTGCTCAGCAAATTATTTTTATTTTTCCCCCTTTAGCCAGATTTCATTGTATTCTAAGCAAAATCTTTAATAACATGATACAAGTGAAAGATCACAGACACCATTTCTTATCGAAAGGGCACATTTATTTAGCCTTAATATAAGAATAATAACACTGGCTACAAGCAACCACACAAATATAATGTAACTCAATCACGAATGCAATCAACTGGTTTGGTGCTATTCATGCAGCACCAAAATAATTCAAATTAATCATATTACCTAGAATCAAATGGAGGAGTCACAGCTATGCAAAGCTAGTGCAAAATTCAATTTGTACTAATCTGCCTTTGAGAGCAAAAGCACAAAATATAGTAGAATATTGGCATCACTTGTCTGTTTTGCAATTAATTTCTCTCTTTTTTCCTTCTCTTAATTTCTCTGTATCTTATAGGCATGAACGTATTTAAGGTAATGTGGTTTTAAATTTATTGTTTACATTCCAGAAGAGTAAAAAACCCTTTAATTAAGATGGTGACTTTTTTTTTTCATTATTCCATTAAGGGACAACCATGTTACAGGAATATAAGAAAAAGGAAATTATTTATTCACAAAAAATGAAATTAAGAAACCTGTCTTTAGCATTTTATAAAAATGAAATCCAAAAAATCAATTAAGATAATAAACAGAAAAGTTTTAAATAACTGCTTTCTTGAGTGATCTAAAATAAAGGCAAAACCAGGTGTTAATTTCAGGGATAAATTTAGTACTAGATTACTTTATTTCTATTGTTCCTTTTCCATGAAATGGGGAAAGGATATACCCTCAACATTTCAATAAGCATACTGATCCTCATGGCATACTGAAGGCACAGTATCAGTTACAAGAAGCAGAGTGATGCCACTTTTGTACATGTTCAAATATGTATGCAAATTTTACATGAATGCTCAGTTCAAAGATGATTGGCTAACAGTCATCTTTGATTTTTTTGCTGTAATAAGTAGGGATTCTCTATTAAGAGCATTTTTTCCTTTTTAGCTTATAGGTGAAGTCATCACATATTTTAACAGATTGAAATGTAGTAAATGCATGCTGTTATTCCCATGAGAAGCAAGGGCCTGCCTTGTGGTGACGGAAGGGTTTGAAGAAGAGTCTTCAGCAAAGGTGGGTAATTTCTGCTTCACCTGTGAGGAGCAATGTGGAAGAGAGGGAACAAGGCACAAATGTGTACGATTATGACACAGCAGGAAATGAGTCTGGGATCAGGGGCTGATAAGTAACAAGCACCAGGAACTAAAGAAGAAATGGGTTGTGAGATGCCATGTCAGTGAAGAGAGAGAATAAGGGGGAATCAGTAGAGAAACAACCAAATCCCAAGGCTGAAGTAACACTCTTTGCAGTACTGTTACAAGTGCCTGTAAGAGAGGAAAGACTGTCTTTAACAAGACAAGAAATATTTCTTGAGGAGAATTTGGGCAGAATCTTTAGGTGTGTGGAGAGAATAAATAGGAAAGTCTGGATAATAGAAACATTACTTAGAACATAAATACAGGATTTGTAGTGTATTAATGGTGGCTTTGAAAGAACCTGGCATAAAATGAAAGATTGTGATGGGAATTATGGTCACCATCTACTTCTACAAGTTTTATAAAAGGAAGGTGTTGATTCATCCTAAGGCACAATGACACATTCTTTTTTGTGTGTGTAATTGCAGTGGTCTTCCCACCTGCAGCCTCAGGGACATAAAACCACAAGAACATGCTTAGTCATCTAGACTATTTGGGCTGTTAAATTTTGCTTGAAGAAGTAAGTTTGTTGATTCATTTCTCATTTCCCTTTTGCATATTAATAGTTACCAAAGGCAATTACAAGATATTTGAAAAGAAAGATTCTCAAATACCACTGTGTCACAAGAGAATGGAAGCAGAGTCTGAAAGCATTGATTTTTTTTCTTTTTCGTTCTTTTTTTTTTTGTTCTAAAAATACACAAGCCAAACTGCCAGCTGCTATATATCAGCTTAGGCCCCTGGCAGCAGTTTTACACCAAAGTAGAGTCTGGCTCTTCTTCCTTGAATTTTGCTTAATTCCATCCTATTTTCATTCAAGTGTGTGCTTCTGAGAGGATAAGCACTGTAGTTCTTAAGGGCTGCAATCTCTTAAAATATGAAATAAATAAGTGGCTTTGGGATAAATATTTTCTCTCTGCCAGTGGCATAATGTTGGGCTTGAAATGTTATCATCAAAGAAAGTTTTATCTTGAAAAATTCTGTTCTCTGGCTCTGAATATCAAGCCAGATAAGATTCTGAAAGCACTGAATTATCTGGAAAAAAAAAAAAAAAGGAAAAAAAATGAAAAAAGAAAAAGAAACCTGAAAAGTAGCAAGGATTCAAATCTTTCCCTAAACATTACTTAGAGCAAAGGTAGTGTCAGGTCTTGCATATCTGTAATTCAGACAGGCTAATCTGAGACATTCCTGCAGCTGAGACCTGGCTGTGTGCTCTGCCTGGTTCCATTTGTAATACTACAAATCTGTACAAGCAGAAATAATTTGGGATTTGCTGTGTTATCATTAGAATTCTCATTACGGGAACAGAAGTGACCACTGCAGATAATGTTGCAAAACTGTTTCCACTCTAACATTTCAAATTCACTTGCTCAGCAGTGGGAAAATTTATTCTTTCTACACTAAAGTTTTCAGGCTTTACTACAGCTGGGCATTTCTTTATTTCATTTTGCTTGAAAACGAAGAAAGAAAGATCAGTGGTTTTGAAGAAAGGTAGAAGAATGTATATTTACTATACATTGTGGTGAGTTGGTTCTGGCTGGATGCCATGTGCCCACCAAAGTCCCTCTATCACTCCCCTCCTCAGCAGTGCCTGTACTTGCCACTGGTGAGGCCACACCTCAAATCCTGTGTTCAGTTTTGAGCCCCTCACCTCAAGACAAACGCTGAGGTACTGGGGCTTGTCCTGAGGAGGTGCATTGCCTGGAGCACAGGTCTTGTGAAGAGCAGCTGAGAGAGCTGGGGGTGTTCAGCCTGGACAAAAGAAAGCTCATGGGAGACCTTGCCATTCTGTACAACTACCTGAAACGAGGCTGTAGCCAGTCTCTCTTCACCCAGGTAACAAGTGACAAGAGGAAATAGCCTCAAGTTGCACCAGGGAAGGTTTAGGTTGGATATGAGGACAAATTTCTTCAGTTAAACAGTTATTAGTCACTGGAACATGCTGCCCAGGGAAGTGGTGGAACAAAGATGCCTGGAAGTGTTCAAAAATCATGTGGGTGTGGCACTTGGGAACATGGTTTAGTGGTGAGCTCAGGGGTGCTATGGTAACAGTTGGACTAGATGATCTATAAGTCTCTTCCAAACTTAATAATTCAAATGACTCTGTGATTTTGCTGTGGTGCAACCATATCTGTGCAATCATTTAAACCATTTAGTCACACTGAAATTCAGACACTTGGTCATTTAAATCACATCAGGAATTTGCAATGAATGTTCGCACTGGATAAAACAAATCAAAAAATTACAAACAAAACAAGGCCTGCTTTGGACTATGGCAAGTACAGTTTTATTTCTAGTACTACCAATGAAATGCCTTCTGTCAAAGGAAAAAAGGGTAAAAACAACCCAAATCTGCGTTCCTCTGAACTTTTAAAGTATTTTTAACAATTTTATCTCTTTAAAATAATAAGGATGCATTTTTTTTCAGTGGCTTGGCTCATGCAAAATAATGGTTCAAATTAAGTGTCCTAATTATGCAATTAAATGGAAGAGGATTGTAATTTAAATTCTCATTGACTGATACCAACTTATTTAATAAGCATAACCAGAGCTCAGCTGTGTATACTCTGTAGTTGTTGCATATGTAAGACCCTGTGGGGTGACCCACCAAGAATTTTGCTTTAATAGCACCCAGAAAAGTTAAAGATTCTCACTCATATAACATGAACATTTAAAGGTGATTTAAGGATTGAAAAATTGTTGAAGGTGTCTTGTCATGTATCATCTTATGACAGATTATATCTAAGTCTGTAGTCCTTATATCACTGTAATACCTGAGCATCTTCCAGCAGTGAATTAATGACTTGCCGAACATCTGCAGTGTGTAGTTCTCACTGCTATTCCTGCTGTTGTTCAGCTGGAAAGTAAATAATAAATCTTACTTTTTTGTTTTCTCCAGATTCTTATAACATTGCAATTACTAGGGTAGCTGAAAGCTTTAGAAGATGGAATTAGAGAGTAATCTCTGGGGGTTTAGGCTAACCTCTGTGCTCTTCCTGTGGTCCGAGCCCAACTGACAAGTCAGCTGTGTGGTGGCTCCAGAGGTGCCCAGCCCTTAGACATGGCACTCTGCCTTTGCTGTGGGGAACTGAAGTGTCGTTGGGAGCTGTGCCTCGGTGTGTCACCCAGCCTTCAGGCTGGCAGTGGGCATCAGGCTGAGCTGTGTACTGAGAGCATAGTTGCTTTTAGTAGTTTGAGTCAGTTTTTAACGTCACTTCTTATCTATGGATGTAAAAAAATTGTTATAATACCATATTTGTTTGGTTACAATTTATGTTATGCAATGTCAGAATCTGAAGAGATTTTAATGGAGGAGGTTGTTTTCTGTCTCAGAATGGGAAAGGAAGGAACAAATTTTCTTTGCATTTCTTTATCTTTATTGATGAGGTGGTGGCTTGATTCCTGTTATAAACTAGATGGTCTTAAAGACAGCTCACATTTACAGTCGTAATATCTAACACTAAAGGATCTTTGACAGGTGGAGTTTCCTCCTGTGCCAGTCAATGTTACAACTGTGCAAAGGGCAATAGCAGCACACCTGTCCAGCTGGTCCTGCTCAGAGCCAGGTGTGGAATCTCTTGTGTTGGGGAAGCCTTTATTGTCTAATTAGGAGAGCTCAAGGAGGAAAATTGTAGGGATGGCCTAGCTCCCAGGACCTAGCTTTTCTGTGTATAGTCAGAGACATAAAGTAAAATTAGGTCTCCAAGAAGACCAGGTTTTGCCTCAGAATATTATGTTCAAGGTATTGGCTTTCTCCACTGCCTATGATTACCTTTTCTAGAGGAGATTTGAATTAGTAACTATATGATCCAAATGATAGATATCAATTTTTGCTCTCTGTGCTACTCTCTGGGAATGTAATTGCAGGTTATGCTTCATTTGATCCATGTATTTAAAACAAAGAAACCATTTGGATCTGATTTCTTTATTTTATTCTTTGTGCAGCTGTGACATTTGCATGAACACTACAGAGCTACTTCTTCTCATATTTCTGCCAGATATAAAAGATACTTTTGAAACTTACCCAGAAGATGACATGAAGAATTTTTAATACACCTTTGTGAATGAATGTTTCAGACCAAAAATCAATATTTTCTCTTTCCTGTTTGCCTTTCAAAATGGCTTCATGTTTTGCATATTGAAGGTAACTTGGCAAAATTTCAGTGGCATTAATTTGTTTAATGACTTCTATGAAAGATTGTATCTGATGGACTATAAGTGATATTTGTCTAGAATGCAAGTGATGATCATAATAGGGTCACAGAACAATTCAGGTGGTGAGGTACCTCAGGAGAGCTGTAGTCCAACCTGCTGGTCAAAGCAGAGCCAGCTATGTTGTCAGATCTGATTACTGACTTGATTTAAATACCTTAACAGAAGCAACTTGGATAGGTTTCAATATAGTTTTTAAAACTTTTTAGAAATGTTGAATTTCTGCAAAAGGGGGAATATTCAACAAGATTTCATGGACATCTGTGACCCACCTTTTTAATGAGCATTTGTGCGTCTGACATTTATCCAGTTCTGGGAATGAAGCATGTATTTTAGTAATTAATCTCTGATGTATTGGAAAGGATTTAACACTTAAAATTGGCAGAGTTTTGACATCTGAAATAAAACCATTGCTTTGAAGTGGTCAGAGAGGAAGCATATTCAGTTAGAAAGGGTATATATGATACAAATTCTGGTGACAAACCTGAGGTCATGTGTACATTATTAAATTAGAAAAAAGCATTGCAAAACTGAAGTCTGGTCTGTTGACAGTTTTAAAATAATTTCAGAGTCATTCTGGCTTCAAAGCATCCTACAACATTTTGCATTTATGAAATATTTTTGCCCTCCACATAGCCGTGTGAAAAATCCCATCTCAGATCACAGATGTTATCACCTAACAGTGACCTGAAGCACTGCTGCAGCATATGAGTTAAGGAAAACAGGGAGCAATTCAAACTGGTAACCATCCTGGGGTGCTGGACACAGCATCCATAGGCAGTTAGTGGAGAGAGGTGAGATGCCACATAAGTTCACTGAAATTAAGTGGTTTATCCACAAAAGATGATGTGAACTCAGTTCCAATTTTCTTTCTTTCTTTCAATTTTTTCCCCCAGTGCAAGCCACTGTCCAGCAGTCCTGATAGTAGGAAGCTTAAATCGCTTAAATCACTATTGTGTTCTTGAAGTCAGCCCTGAGCAACATGATGGCAAAATTGCAAGTGAGTTTCTGTGCCAGATGGGACCTAACTGAACATATAATTGAAACAGTGAGGCCACCTGGATACATAAGGCTGTCAACTATAAAAAAGGCATACTCCTAACAGTTACTGGTAGAAACAGACCAAACAACTGTTACAAGCAGCATGGTGAGTGCTAAGGAGAGTTTTGTTCCTTTGTGACCTGTGCAAATTCCAGTTGTGGCTGTAGATTATTGCTTCCTCTGGAAAGATGATTCAGTGGGTTCCTGGCATAGCTTCTGGTCCTCCATTTATCCAAACACCAACCAGCCATCATGACACAGCTTCCATTTTCTCTCGTGATTTGAAGAAGTTACACATAATCCACCCCTTATTAATAATCCAGTCCTCTGAGGTGCCATTTGCCATTCATTTCTTATTTTACAGGGCCTTAAAAGTTGATGTAAAGGAAATACATTTTGGAACACCTATTCAGGTATTATAATCTTTTTTTAAAAAAGTAGATAAATTGGGCCCATAAGGCTTATTGTGATTAAAAGCTTCACTGCTTATGGTGAAATTCTACAGCTACACATATTGCTGTTATTAGCATATAAATGCTCTTATCTGCCAGAGTTGGACATAATCATGAAATATACCATCATTCCAGGATGAGGTTGGGAGCTGCCTGGGGTCCCATAACATTATGAGAATGAAGTAGCAATACTATTGTCACGGTTGAAGAAGCACATTCATTTCCACCCCCTCTTTTTGGAAACTGGTAATTTTACAGCAAAAATGGCTTACATGCTAGGTAAAAATTCTGAGATTTATTTTAATGTCAAAGGTGACTCTTTTTTTCCCTAGATCAGTGACTTTAATATTGACACTCTTTTTTTTTTTTTTTTTTTTTTGAGTAACAGAAAAATCTCTTTAAACTTTAATTATTTCAGATACTTTGCATGTGCATGGAAGACAAATAGCTTAATAATGGTCAAATTTTCAGGGATTTAATCTAAATGTAAAGCAAGCACCTCTGGAATACATTAAGAAATTTATAATGTATTTTAGCTGTGTGGTGAGCTTTTCTCTGGAGCTTTTTAGGATCCACATTGTTCTTATTTGCTTCTTATTTGTGTGGTTTTGACTACTGTTACACAAGGATGTCTGGCTGGGACCATCTCCAGGGCTTTGCAGGGAAGTAGGATCTGAAACGGTCTTTCAGTCTGCCTCTTTCCTTGTCTGTAAATATATGGAATACAGCTGAAAACACCCTTGATGGAATTTTTCTATGGGCTGAGAGAAAGGTGAAAAAGAAGAAGCATCCTCCCACTTAGCTTTATTTTCCAGAATCGTTGTGTGGGTACATTCTGCCTACAGTATTTCAATGTCAGGCCTTATATACAGATCTAAACTCCACAAGTGTGTACAAAAAGTTAAGTTCAAAAATCTGTATGAATTAAACTGCTACTTAAACCCCATGCTTCTTTCATTTTATTATGGTTAGAATAAAACCTTTCACTGTGTTTATTTTTGTTGTCAGCAAAGGCTTATAATGCCATGACAGAGGCTATTTTTGCAGGACATGTATATTGTGTGAAATTTCAATAGAAATCTTAGAAGACAGTCTGATCATGAAAAGTTTCCAGCTCAGTTTGGAGATAAAACTGGCTATAAAACAGATAAGAATCCAACCTTTGAATCCTTATCTAAGAGGAACCTTTTGAGGTTCTGTCCTCACCATTTTTCTAAGGAGTACAGATAGTATCAGTTCCATCCCTTGCCAGTGCCAGATCATTCAATGTCAAGCCTGGATTTATTTTCATCAAGTTATGGAGAATTTCTTGATAGTGTGCATCCTGTTCACTATTTTTGACCCACACTATCGAGATTGAATCCATACGTCTATTAATTCCACAAGAAATCTGCCTGAAATATCAGGTGAGTAATTTATGAGCTCTGGCTATATTATAGGGACATTTCTGTATGAAAATACAATATTCTAAAAAAAATTGCTCACTTATCTTCATAATCATAAATTATCTCATACCTAATTACAAACAGACAGAATGAATAATTGTCCTCATTGAGAGCTGTTTGACACTGAGAATATACTGCTTATTTTATAAACTTCTTAATGCATAGCCCATAAATATGTCACAGCTAAGGAGTACTGCATCTTTAAGTATATTAAATGCAGTCTTGTGTAACCAAACATAATAGGATTTTAAAAGAATTATAACTGAAGAATTTAAAAACAACTTTTCAAACTTTCTACATGTGTGAAGTGTCTTTAAACTGACCAATTCGAATTACACATCCAAAAAACCTTTTGTATTTGTCTGCATTAAAACATTACTATATTTCTTTCATGTATATTCAGAAGCAATATGAGAGTTCCAGTGAAAATTTTTTTAAGTAATTCTTTTAAAAAGGATCTGTTAATGGGTTTTAGAGCAATATCGAAGTCAAAGAGATGTGAGCAATGAGAATGCATATGCTTTGTTTCAGTGAAGGTCATGCTGACACCTTTATAGCTGCTTCAGGTCTGAACCTGATATACATTGTATTAACTTGTAGTAGGCTTCATTTTTTATCAATCATTCTCTTCTTTTATATTGAAAATCTTCTAATTCAAAACTTCATCTTGAGTTGATATGCATTCATTAATAATGTCTCTTTTTGAAGGGATGGAATTTCATATAAAAGATACGGGTGACATAAGCCATGTAGGACATGTCAAACATACTAATCCAAACACCTGGAGAACTGTGGAGGGGGCAAGGGAATAGAAAAGGAGGTAATAAAAGACTGAAATGTTAAACTTTTTAGGGCAAAAAAAAGGAATCCTGTACTTCAAGTACTAACAACTCAGACTAAATGATGTATTCTAATACATTCTACTTTAAGTACTCAACCATGGCTTGATTTCTAGTCTGGTTTTTTTTTTGGAAGACAACCAGTCTTCCTCAAAGTTGCATCCTTTCCGTAATTAATTTTTGCTCATTTCTAATCTAAATTTGCCAAACTTCACTGTTTGGCCGGCCCCAGTTATAAGACAGGAGTTTTGGTAGCAGAATTCCTGCTTTTCTGTTTCATATGCATGTAAAACACTGCGAAAAGTCTTTCACAAATGGCATTAGGTTTTCTCTGTAGTCTCAAACCATACCTGAAGCAGATGTGTGCAGTTGTGAAACTTGATAAGTAGAGAAATGATGTATAAGCAAAATATTTTTCCTACTCAGACTAATACAATTCCACAAGAAATAGTGACTTAATATGTTAAAATAATCATTTTACATTCTTATAGTTGTGCTTTTTCTAAATAATTATGCAACCAGATTTGGACAACTTTTCAGAGATAAACAGAAAATTTCAATTTAATAAAAAACATTTTTGAAGATTTCAGTTACTTTTGATTAACAGTTGGGAGGGAAACAAAGGAAATTCCTGAAAATATTGAAGAATTTCATTTTCTTATACTTGAAGGGATAATTTACTTTGGACATGCAAGTTTTTGGAGTTTTTTTTTACATTTCTCTACCACAAAATTCCTTAACGTCTCATTTTGAAGTTGAAACAACATTTCATTTAAAAATGTGACATGATCAGAAGAGAAGGTAAAATAAAAGTATCAAATTAAACAACCCTGTGAGTTTAGCAGACATGAAACAGAATGGTGGAATTAAACAGATATTACATAGAATGGTGTTTTCTGTGGTTATTTTTATTTTTTTCAGCATTGTTAAAAAGTCTAAGTTTTGTTTCAATTGACTTGACAGAAAATGCTGCAGAGGTTGTTCTAAAAGAACCAAAAAGAAACATCAAACTCATATATTCACTGTGCATAGATTTTGCAGTGGCTATACTGTAATTTTCTTTCTCCTTTGTGTTTTATTACATGAAAAATTTTGGCCTCCATTCAGTGAACATCTTAAAACTATAAGGGGCTTAGAAGGTATTTGCTTTAAGAAAGTGCTGAAGTCTAGTGTGTTGTGACCTTAATCTGCACCCAGAACTTTAGATTTCATTACGAAGACTTTCAGGAGGGAAGTAAATTATATTGGTAAACCCAAGTGTAGGCTACTTAAGAGTCCTGTTGATTGTGTCAAATGTGTAGAGTACCTGGTAGCTCCTGTGAACTATTTGCTGTGTTTCTAAAAACACTGTCAGTAGCTAAAGTTGAGGCAGCCTTGTTCAAAAAACAAAATAAACCAAATTAAATAAACTTAGATTTTCTTTTGTGCTATTGTGACACAGTCTACCAGGCATTGGACATTAAAAGAGAGATTAATATCATTATTAAATACAGTAAATAACATACTGAAGGAAATGAACATACATGCACCTTCGTTCTGAGCCCTGCAATTCTACCTTTGTAAACATTGATAAAGTATGGCAAAATAGGTGTGGTGTTGGTCAGATGACAGTGTTTCTATTTTTCCACCAAAATACCAAACCCAGTGAGGCAGCATTTTGTCTGCTTGCATCTCACTTTCTAGCTGCGAGATTTCTCGGTTAGATATACGGAAAATGAGAAAGTCTGGTGGTGACACACAGCTGGACTCTGTGGCTGTGACAAAAGACAGTTCCGATTCTGAATTCTTTATGCCTGGCTGAAGCCGAAAGAGAATGGTGCTGGCTAACGTCTGGTGCCAGATGGCTTTCTGCCTGTTTCAAGTGAGAGCTCAGATGTTAGACTACACTTTAAAATGATACTTCTGGTTATGATCAGTTTTGGATTCATATGGAAGTGTTCTTTAATGCATCTCAATCGCTATATATTTTTTTATTTCCATGAAAACCTGTTTCACTTTAGTTACGAAAGGGTCATGTCCAGTAAGGCATCATAGCATTCAAATTCCATTGCTGTCATGGGGTATTTTAAATTATTTCTCATTTCATAACTTCTTGAATCATGTATCTGCAAAACAACATCCCTTTTAAAATGTTTGAACTGGAAAGATCAGAGATAAAGCCTAACTCTTCTCAACATGATTTAAGCAGCGTGATCCGTGAGCTCTACTGGATTCAATCGACTGTGGTGGTGGTATACCTGGAAGTGATTAGCATATTGTTTATGGTAATGGGGAGTAGGGAGGCAAACATGCAACTTCCCCTGTGTCTCCAAAGTGCTGTGGAATTCAGGCAGGCAGTTGCCTGAATTGTTTATCTGTCTGCCTACCTCCTCTGAAGTACTAAGTCATAGAAGCAACAAGAATTAGAAATACACTTTTTCTAGATTATATTCAGAATTTCCCATTGTCCTATTTTTATTTGAACAAAATATATGATATCCATTAATTCCACATTCTACCAAACACTAACTCTCTCTTCAGTCTGCTATGTATTTTATGTATCTGTACCGAAAGATTCACAGTAATATCGCCCTGGTATTTCTTATGTCAGCATTAAGCATTGGAGATATCAAGGCAAAATAAACCTTATGTTATACACAATACTAGAAGCAAATTAAACATATGCTCAAGATAGGTTTGTCAAGGAAGAGAGTAGCGACTGTCTTCTGAATTTGACAAAAATTCTACTTTAGCACTGAATATACTTTTCTCCCGGACATGACAGGTGTTCTCCTGTTAACAATAAATATCACTGACATTTTTCTTCTATAAATCTGGCACCTAATTTTATAATATAGCATCTCTTTACTGCCTAAAATGTCAGGCCTATTTAAGTAAGTGGGTGCTCATAAATGAAAGTAGCACATGTGGTGGTGTATTCCAAAGTCTTGTGATGACCAGTTTCATGTTTGCCTCTGCAAACAACAGTGAACTCCATTTTCATGGCTGACAGTGCCTTGGGCTCATAAATAAATCACCTGATCTGAGATCACCTGGAGTAGAAATTCAGCAATATAAAGCTCTAAGATTTGGGAAAAACTGAGGTGGCTAAATGAAATAAGTGGTAAAGGGGATCTCCTTTTAGATGTCTCTTTCTCTGAATTCTGTTTGCATTGGTACAAAGAACAGCATGTGACTGATCAGCTCCATCTTTTAAAACAGAGAGACCGTGTTCTTCTTTAGCCCCTCATGAGACCCACACATGAAGTGGGCACAGCACACACTGACAAGGAGCAAATTTCTAGAAACAGAAGTGGAACAGGCTAGGATGTGAGAATTGCAGGGCCCAAATTCTCATTAGAGGGCAGTGAATACAAATCTAGCACTTTTGAGAATACTGCAGATGGCAAATTAGGCAGAGAAGAAATATGTGAAAGTACTATCCATTCTCTGGAAAAGGTTTCACTCTTTGAAAAGGGACTCAGGCAAAGGTTTACTGGAGCAGTGAAAACTGGAGCAGAGAAAACACAAAAACCTGTCTACTGACACTTGTTTATTCATGGAATAGGTTTAGTTCCTCCCAGCCCTGCTTATATATTTTATTAAATGAAGGCTATTCATATATATCAGTTCTGTAAAAGATGGGATAATTAGGATATGAGGCATTTGAACATCTTCTGTTAATGACTTCTGGTGCTTTTTGGACTGCTGGTCCCGGGTGGCTCAATGTCCCTGCACACTGAATGTCATAGGTGCAGCAGTCACCTACAAAATTTCCTTTGTAGTAGTTACACAGGATACTTATGATCTTTACCATTCTTGCTTTATATGTGTGATACACCCATGTATTTTTGGACATGCAGGTCTTGGAATCCAAATGAGTACAAGTACCTTGTGTCTCTGTGGGCAATTATTTTACGGTAAAAGAAAAAGAGAACATTAGAGAAGTGTTGTAAAAGTCTTTGGTAAGGGTTGGTAAACTCATCTTTATTTTGATTGTTTTGAAGCCTCAGCTGGAATAAAACAGAGAAATATACTTGTTGCTTGTAAGCTGTATCCCAAGTAGATCTGAAGACAAAGATAGAAATAGTGGATGTAGGTAAGAAAATTTATTAGGAAGATAAAATTAACTTTAATTTATTAATAAATGGGTCTATAAATTAGCATTACTATATACTGTGCTTTCTTATATACATCTCAGGTGATCTCAGGCAGCAATTTAAGCAATTGAGGGCTTAACAGAAGGGGAAATGAAAAGAAATTGGTTGATTTCTCCTTGTATGCCAACACAGAATTGTTTCTGTTCATCTGTTTTTTGAATATAGGGGGACAATGTCTGTAATGCACTGAAAAGAAAATTAAACCTATTGGGTTGTACAATTTTTTCAGTAAAAATTGTACTAATTTGTGCCAATTTCTTAATACAAAACTATCCATACTACTCTATTTCTCTAAAAAAAGGAAAAACATTTCTTTTTGATGTACTAGCTGTTCTAGAAGTGCCACATATTTTAGCAGTAGTTAACATGTCTTTGTTTTAATGAATACCTATTTGTGTCCTGTAAAATTTGCCTGCAAAATAACTGCATATAGAATAACTGCATAAAGAATCCTGCATAATTTTTTACTGCTCCAAAAAGGAAAATGGAAGAAGAACCATCTGTGCTTAGGGACATCCAGGTGGAAAGCAACTCTTGCAAAGACAAGGATTTCAGCAACATCCATTTAGAATCTGCTTCATAGTCCCTGGGAATTTTCATGTGTTTACAGCTGGAAATAAATCTACTGGAAGGAATCTGGGCTTGCATATGTTTGAGTACAACACACCTCCTAAATTGTTAAGTTTTCCAAAGTCATCTATGCATGATATATCTGTTATAGAAACTGCCAGTGACTTCTTAATGGCTGATTTAAATGGAATTAATTTAAAAATTGAGTTCATGCTGGAGGTGCACTGAGAGAGAGAAACAGGAGCCAAGAGCATGGCAGATGCTGGAAGTCAAGCTAAGTGACAGTATGGCTAAAGGAGCTGTAGGCTACTGATTACTTCTTTGCTTTGAAAACCTTATGACCACTATTAGGATACAAAAATATTTCCTTTAATTTAGGAGAATAGGGGCTGTGGAAACAGAACTACTCAATTAATCATGAATATAAAGTGTTTTGCAGCCTATTTGAATCCCTAAATAAGGGAAATCTTTCCACATTGCCCTTGTTGGCTTTGTATGATCATTTAAAAACACCCCATGCTGAGACCCAAATAACTTGGTAAGGGAAATTTGATGAGTCAAAGTGCTTACTGAGCCTCCAATAAGTGTAGTTAGTGACTAATAGTGTTGATTAAAGCTGATTCACTTTCCTTGGGCTGAAGCAGAAATGCCTTTAAAAGGCTGATTAGAAACATTTGGATTTCATCTCTAGGGAAACTGCTGGAAGATTAAAAAATCTAAGGGACACATGGGGTTTGTGTTTTGCTGTGGAATAAGCAAAACCATTTGTATCTAATATATTCTGCTCCTCTGGACTAGAGAGATCTCATTTATAGCTGTCGAAGGATCCACCAGTACCAAATCCTTCCTTGAAACTGAGCGTATATAATGGTTTTTGATGGACTTGATTTTTTAGATTTCAGTTGTAAGGATTGAGCTCGTCTTCTACATCCTTCCCAAATACTTATACTAATGAAAAGTAGAGACTCACATGTCATCTGAATGTCATACTGTAAGGGGCTTCTCATGAAGGCCATTCTACCATCCTTTTAACGTGAATGTTGTTGCAGCTACCCAACACTCTTACTGGTCAACAGTCAAGGCCTCTCTGCACTTTCTTAGGATGTTTTCTTGCTGTTGTAAAACATAAATCTCAAATGATGTAGCAACCAAGGAGAGAAATTTTCTGTCACAGTTCTGTTAGCCTTTCAATATGTTTCTAGATGCAAGGATATTTTCATTTCCTTAGTTTCTGGCAAACTGTTTCATTAGACCCCCTTGGCAATACACAAGAGACCTCTCCAAGTCCTGTGTTGAAACTGGTATATCATTTGGTTACTATCAATTTTCTTGGACTCTGGATCCCACTGAACACAGCCCTCTTTTTTGAAGCATATTTCTAGTTGTGCAGAGCCATGTTATACTTGTGTATCTGGAAAAATGCCGCAGTACTCAGACGGGGTGCTCTAAAAAGCTGCCACAGACAGCAGCATCAGCAGATGATGCTGCAGTGCCCATCTGCAAGAGACCTTATAAGGAAAGCCTGGCTGAATCATACTCATAGGCTGATAAAGGAAGGATTTTCAAAGTTGTTCTATGCCTTGTGTAAGGAATGAATATGAGATAGCGGGTTGGGTCCAAGATATGTACTTATAAATCAAAGTGAAATGTTGTACTGGAAATCCCTCAGGTTGCTCTCGCTGAGCGATTATATTGACATAGTATAAATTAATGTGTAGCTGTGTTATTTCTGGAAAGGCACTGTACTGAAACTTGCACTTGTTAATAGGGCTAATAATGACAGGAGCAGTGTATCAGTAATGTGTGTTTCCAATTCCAGAGGTAGCTTGGTCAGTAGCCATAAAGGAGTAAAGCCCTCCTACCCCCCCAGTATCTTCTATATAAAAATACCTGGGATTTAGTCTGGATAAACATCACATACTTTCAATTTAATCTTAGATTAGATCTACACATCAGCTGAGCCCTTGATTTATATTACTGTGGAAAGAAAAGAGATGAGATGGACATCCAAGGACTTGTTTAATCTAGCTCCCTAAAAAAATCACTGCCAAAATCTAATGTGTATCTAAAGGATATTAGGGGAGCTCGTTGTATCTTTGCTGTTTCGTCTCTGGACTCCTCTGGACCACCGAATCCAGCCCTCAGTAGCTCCTTATTCCAGGAGCTCTGGTCCAGGGCGGAACAGTGGTAGCTGTTTGCCGGTAAAGACAGACGGACCACTTGCGTATACATCAGCGTTCTTTATTTTCACTCACAGAGGGAAAAGGATCGTGCATAGAACAAGCTGTGAGATGGTGAACCTGGCAAGAGTGGTCCCACTCGTCTCTCGCCCAGATCTCTTATGCCCTCTGTCGGAGGAGGGCAAGGCGAGAGACGAGCCAATGGGCAAATGACTGACCAGTGACATCTGGCCAGTCCTGGGTGGACAGGGGAGGGACAGGTACAAAGCAGCGCTATGAATGGTCAGACCACCAGTGGATTTTCGGTGGTCTGTCCACTGCTACAGCTCTCTTCTTTCTGATGCATGTATCAGAATCAGAATATGCACCAGGATATCTTTATTGTTCAGACATTTTAAAACAAAATAAAAAGCCCAAACCAAGCAACCCTCCCCATAAACCCTCAAACCCCAAAAAAACCCCACCCCTCAAAACCCCGACAAACAACGCCCTCTCCACCAAAAAAAACCCTCCCACAACCAAATCAAAATGATAGCAAAAAAGAAAATGCTCTTGGTAGAAGAACTGTGTTATGAAAATATTTCGATCTCAAGCACCTGAATGTCCTATAGAACGCTTTAGAATAGAGAAAAGGAAAGCAAAACAGGAAGAGAGGAACTTCAGTTATTAACTAACAGAAACATTTAGAGTCTAATTCTGTGCCTGTTGAAACAGTCAGTTGTGATGGTATTGCATAGGTAAGGGGTGTAGGGCTTTTGTCATGACTGAATTGGGTGCATAAATTACGTATCTTGTTGGTGATGAAGCTCACTGTCACTTGAGTATGGCAAGGCATTTACAGCAACAAATTCAATCATTAACTGGTATGGAAAATATTATGGGATGCAATACGTGGTTGTCTGGTTTCTCTTAGTGCATAGCACAAAGGTCCTTTTAAATGTACAGCAATAGCAAGTAGTGAAAGGAATATTGCCATCTCATGCCATGTAGCTTCAGAAAACATAATATTCTATGAACAGGGAAAATGCTGTTCAGGGCCTTATTTGGTGGGAAAAGTCAGTACATACTTTGAACAGAAACCAAGGTATGGTTTATTAAGATCACATTAAAAGGCTCACAAATTTCCCATTTTCACAAATATTGACAAAGCTTGCCTGTTGACTTATTATTCATGTACCGAGTGCTGCTTCTTCAAGAAGAGCATAAATACAGTTTCCAGCCCAATCAGCTTCTCTAGGTTCCTGAGGAAGTGATAAACATAATAATATTCAGGAAAATTAAGGTATGAGCTGGAAAAGGAAAGCTGAGCTGTGTTTATACATGCTGCCTTGTGTAAAATAGCACCAGAGAGATAAGGGGCAAGTAATAGAAAACTATCTGTATAAAGCCTCTTGTAATGGAAGCTTGGGGTTCCATCAAAACTCCCTTTCCAGGGTAAATGATTCAGATTCTCAGTTGCATAGATTTGAGAAGTTAATCTTTTCTTGTAGAATTCTTCCACTTACACTTACTTAGAGAGTATGATCACTACGCCCTGAAAAAGAAACTGAAATCCTCTTCAGATTAGGCTATTTATTTATTATCTCTGGAACTCTTAGGACTATTACTTTTACATGTATTAACTCTCTGGTGTTAATGTAGCTCTTGACTGAAAATTTTTATTAAGTGCTTTGGAAGATGATTTAACTGGGTAGGAGAATGGATCTGGGGATCAGGACCATTTGCTTCTCTGTTCAGCTCCCTGTGTATTTTGTGATTTTGTCATGTTAGCTACATGTACCTCTGTTTACCCATGTCCAGAGTGGCCATAACATATTTCAAGGGTTTGGTGAGAATAAATTATGCTGAACGCTCCTTTCAAATGAAGGGCTGTTCAAAATAACTGTAACCATTTTTTATCAAGCAGTTTTCATTGGTTGTGATGTAGTTGCTTTGTTTCATAACTGACCCTACAGGAAATTTGAAGCACTCTTGAGGTGAAGCTCTCTTGTATTGTCATTACTGCTCTATGGTATGGTTTGCAAAGTCTGAAAAATGTCTGCAACTGATAATCTGAGAGATAGTTGTTTGTGAAAAGGTGCTTAAGTACAACATTTAGATTGCATTAATTTTTCCATCAGTATCAGAACTGCGGGATGAAGAGTTTTTAAAGCATTGATCTATTTTTAAGTTTACCAAGCCTATGAAAAAATCCCAGCAAATCTTTCCTCTTCTAACTCTAGTGATGCCTATCAGATTTGACTCCAAGATCTTTAGTTTCATTGTAGTCTGAACTAAAAGTGTGTTTCATCCTTAGCAAGTAAATGTTGAAATCTAGATGAAAGACCACGGACTGAAGGAGAGAGGTGCCCAAAGGAGACCCAGGAGACAGCAAGATTCTTAGCTGGGAAGTTTGCAACATCTTTAGAAAATGATCCTTCTGTTAGGGAGCCTAGAGAATGTATCATAACTCCTCAGGTTTCACTGCAATACAACATCCAGTTTACATTGCAGGTGTTGATAACAAGGAGTTAATAACATGCTGATAGAAAAATGATCTCTTATTACCACTGTCCTGTACTCACAGGCAGAGAAATCACCCTGAATAAGATTTCTGTTTGATTTTGAGACATTGTTAAGATCATAACTCGTGAGGGCTTATTTCAGCTCTCATATCTGAGAACATTGCTGGCTTATGTTTTGTTGGTAACTATGTGTTAGTGTTTTGTTACCAGTAAGCAGCATGAAAGGAAATGAAAATTGAAAGAGGCATTCCATACTGATATTTTGACCTAACTACAGACTGTTGTAAACTACTTCTCAAAATTGTAAATTATGTAAAGGACTCACAACCTCATGTGATCTCTGCTATCTCTTTTCTGTGGCCTAATACCCTTTCTAATAAAGCTAATACCAAAATTTCCATCAACATTGTTGGTGGAGGGGAAGACTGTGTTTTTATTTGTATTGATATAAAAAAAAAAAAAAAGGAAATTTGAGGGAGATCAAACATGTTCAGAGCACAGAAGTTTTACTGTAACAATTCCATCACTTTTTCTGAAAGTGCTGCACATCTTGCAGGAGTGCATGTTAAAGAGAGACCTTCATTTTTAGTATTGGCAGAAGTAATAGAAACAGACAAGGCAATTTTCACTTTTAAGCAAGCACAGTTTCTAAGAGAGGGAACCAAGGGAACCTTGACATGCCACTCAGAGAAGAGAACTATTTTTCCCAGTGTATAAACTAGCCTTGCAGTTCTGCAAAGAGCAGTCACTTTTCAGGAGAATACTTGACTAACTTTAGTGCATACCATGCTATTCTTTTAGCTCACTGAAAGGTTTAACAGAGTTTCTGGACATCTTAATAAGACTCAGTTCAATGACATAAAACATTTCTTGAAAGGTACATCAATTCCAGTCCACTTCAGTAGAAGCAAAACTAGATATAGGCTGAGGACTTAGCATAAGGAAAGTAATAGGTCAAAAAAGTAAAAAGGGAGAATATATTTACATGGGCATATGAAGTGTGTATTTTATACTGTCGTACTGTCTTATATATGGAATTCTGATAAAGAGTGGGGTGCCTTGGGACATGCTTCAGGCCATGTTCAGACACAGAAAGCCACTTTTGCACCCAGGCACTTACTCTCTCATTAGATTCATTTTTGTTCCTGACATGTCTGACTAAACACACAACTATCAGATGTAAAATTATATTAATCTGCTGTTCACTCTTTCTCTCCTATGTGTTGAAGTTCAGTGCTGTTGTTTTATTCTTTTCTCATATTAAAAAGCTAACAGTGTGGTGTGATCACAGATATATTCCTAAATGTCTTTTCCTGATAAAGCACTGCTGTTCTTACTTTGATACAGTTCAGTGAACAATTGGAGAAAGAACAAGAACTGAGCAATTGTACTTCAGGAGAGAGATGCCCATGAAGCTATGTTTTTGTTAAAACACTGGAAGAGTCTGTGGAAAGATTTGAGAATTCCAGTTCAGCAAGGACAAACACTTTTTTAGACATGTCCATCATACTGTGAGTATAGCTTGTCAGTCACTCTCAATTGGGTGATGGTGATGGGGATGATTACTTTTCTCAAAGCCAGATGCTTTGTTACAAAGAGGTCTCCTGTAATTGTTAAAGAGAGATGACAGGACTAGATCCTCTGAAAGATGAGGTGCCAGGGAAAGCTCACTGTGGGGGAAAAAACACCAACAACTTTCAGGAACTAAAAGTCTCTGACCCAGCCAGACTTCTTTTGGAGGAAAATGCCTCTTCTAGAGTGTTTTGGAGTGATCTTTGTCCTCTGCCTGCCAGAACATGAAATTACAAAGCTAACATTTGATCCATTGTTTTTCAGTTTTTCAAAGACTGAGAACGCTTTGTTAGAGTTTGGAAAATACTTAGGTTTTGTTTCTGTTACATCAAGCACAATTTACCCCGGGGCCTGTGATAGCTGGTGAAAAATGTTTAATGCAGAAGGATGATGGGGGATATTAAAGTTATCTCTTTTCATCCTCCTATGTGTGTAAACTAGTAGCAAACTTTAATCTTTACAGTTATGTTTGTACAGCATTATGAAAGAAGAAACAGCTTCCCCAGGAAATACTAGTAACTCTTATATGGGTGAAAATTTGAAACTGAAAGTTGGAAGTATCCCTATAGAACAATCAAAACTTCAGATGAGGAAAGTTTAAGGCAAAACCACTGTCAAAGCAGCAATCACAATTGGGTGGTATCTGATTGCAAAGTGATCTGCTCTCTGGCACCAAAAGAGGAGGAAGGTTACCAGTCACTTCAATGGGAATGACATTGGCTCCCAGAGGTGATCAATGCACCCTGTACTTATCACTGATCTCTGCAGTTCCTCTCAGCTGATCTGCTGCTGCATTTTGTCCTTGACTGACATTTTTCATATAAACCTTGGTTTTACAGAATAGATAGCTTGTCTTGCAAGATCTCTTTTACAAACATGATTGTAACCTGCTCTGTTGATTAAATTTTATCTTTAGACAGTGATGAAATATCAATACTTGTTGTGGTTGTTTTTTTGTTAATTGTCAGTGGAATTTTGAAACTCCTTCCACTTCATGTCATCAGGACATTACCTGTATATGTGCACCAAACCTCTTGTATTTTATGATTAAGTGGTGAGTCTAGTTATTCCTGTTTAAAAGAAATAAATTTGGGGGTCACATTGACGTTTGTGTTTCAAATCTTCTTCTGGAGATCATGTATGCCATTGGGTTGCTTTACTAAAGTGTGGGCATGATTTCAGGGGGAAAGCGTCTGCAGGGACAGTGTTCATATATATCTGGATGGACTCATTTGTTCCATTTTTTTAATTACAGCTGCAGAAGACCTAAGAGCTCTAAGATTTAGCTACATATCATTCCAGATAAAAATAACCACCTAGACATGTGGTATAATCAAGCAACTTAAATTAAGAGTCAATCCATTAGGGTCAATGATTATGTTCAATAATAAAGATTTCAGTGTCTTATCAATTATCCTCCAAGGTCTCAACAACATAATGTATAAAACTCTTTCTGCTCCCTTGCAGCATGTCTTACATGTGTATGCATTAAAATGAATCATCCAAGTAGTGTAGTCTGAGTTAATATATGTAAATAGTGTCACTTGAATGCATATTTAATGACAAAATATGAGACTGTTTCTCAAAATCAGCCCATTGCACTGATTTTTATTGCAATGACTAATAGATAAGTAAACCATTTAATAGGATGCATAACACTAATGAAACTACTGTGAAAGTGTTGATATAGCATCTCACACAACTGTTTCCTAGGTGTTACATTCCAGCAGTCAGCAAATATGTGGCATACAAGTGTTTTGAATTAACCATGTAAATTTGATATAACTGTCCATTGTTGCAGCCATTAGTAGACCTCATGATAACTTACTATTACCAATAAAAATGAGCAATGATGACTTTTTGAAAATGATGCTTAAGTCTGTGCTGTTAAAGCTGTCATGGAAATTCAAAGTGAAATTTCAAAGTTCTGTACTTTGAAACATACTAGAACTCTCAATGGGGTTAAACCAGCATTTTTTTAAAAAACAAGCCTTTGATCTTAGGGAACAAATCTTTAAAAATGTTGGCTGTTTCAAAGTTAACTCAGTTCCTAATCCTGTACTCATATATGTCATATATATATACACACATGTATATAATGGAAGACTAGAGATAAGATCAAATTAAATAAACTGAAAGGCCTTTCTGTATGTGTAGACTGCATATATAAATATCTCCTTTGTTTTGACTTACTTTCTGAAGAAAAAATTGCAGAGAAAAGCTGTTGCAAATTCCACTCAAGCCAAAGGACCTGTGCAGAAAACAAACTGCTTAAATAAGTTCTGTGTTTTAAAGGAAGAAAGATAGAACAAGCAAGCAAAAATAATCTACTACTGTAGCCAGATATCTTCCTTAGTTTTATTTAAAAAACCTTTTTTTTTTACTTCATATAGGAATAAAAACTTGAACGTGAATTCTCTAGAACATTAAAAACTACCTAATACCCATATTAGGAGCAAGATGACAATTCTAAACTTCTTTGGGTGGCCCTGAATATATGATCTATATTACCTCAAGTGGCAAAGCTGTACCATCATCTTAATTTATGTGTAACTAGACAGCATGTGTAGAGCTCTTCTGGTGATCATGCTGTGGAGAGCCATACGAAGATTGGTGTCCCTTCTCAGGGAACTTCTCATGAGACACAAGTAAACCGATACCAGAAGCATGTGGAGAAGACAAGGGAAGGTAATAAGTCATGCACATTAATTAAAAAGAGCAGGTCTGCTAATAAAGAGGAATTTTCTGGGGAAAAAACCAAACTAGACTTCAACATTCTCAGTATGTTTTGTGAGCACACAAATAATGCTATAGAGACATAATCACACATGTTCATGTGCACGTGTTTAGTCATCAAGTACACATGCATAAAACGAAGCAGAGTTACTTGTGCTGTTTTAATAATGTTTTCATGTGGAAAAATGTATAAGCATAATACCTCTAATATAAGGTAGTCAGTGAAATGCACTGTGTGTCATCAGATTCTAAAACACAAACTTTCATATTTTATAAGATGTACAGCAAATATCTGTATAATTTAGACATTTTAAAATGCCAACTGCTGACTGGAAGCTCTAAATTTTCATATAGTGTTACTATAAACAATACAATATTAAGTAACAGATCTATTCTGCACTGATTTATGTTCTGTGTAGACTTGTTGCAGTTAATATGCACAATTCATTTCTGATGCCATTCCAACAGAGCTAGAATACTAATGTCAGTATAGCTACACCAGGGATGAACTAAATCCACTAAGATTACACTAAATGGATAAGATTACTGAAATACTCACTTGTGCATTACATCATAATTTTAAAAAGTAAAATCAAGACTTGATTCTGCAGTTCTTCTCCTTACAAGAACAACCAAAGATGTCTCTCAGTTGAATGAGGGTAGTAGCTTGGACCTTGACCTTAGGAAAAATAATAGGTTTGTGTTGTGCCCCAGATTCAGCATCATTATAGCAGCGTATACTTGACAGAGGAGTGAAAAAAAATTACATGGTCCTACTGGCTCTAACAAGACTAAGTTTTGACTCTGAAGACACTCATAAATAATAATATTCATATGGGTGTTGCATGCCCATAACTTCAGAATACTTGCCAAAAATAAATGAAGACAAATTGTTATTGGCAATTTAAAGGAGAGAGGATGCCATTCAAGATCTATGTGCCACATTATGTGGGCCTCATAAGTTTGTGTTTAGAATCGTAGAACAGCTTGGCTTGGAAGGGACCACTAAAGGACGTCTAGTACAACCCCCCTGCAATAATCAGGGGCAACTAAAACAGGCTGCTCAGAGCTCTGTCCAGCCCTTGGATGTTTCCAGGGATGAGGCATCTGCCATCTCTCCAGGCAATTTGTGCAAGTGGTAAAAATTTTCTTTCCTATATCTAGCTTGAATCTACACTCCTTTAGTATAAAACAATTGACTCTTATCCTGTTGCAACAGGCCCTGTTAAAAAAAAATATCCCCATCTTACTCATAAGCTCCCTTTGGGTACTGGAAGATGCTCTAAGATCTCTCTGGAGCCTTCTCTTCTCCAGACTGAACAAGCTCAACACTCTCATCATGTCTTCACAGGAGAGGTGCTCCAGCCTTTGGATGATCTTTGTGATTTCTATAGACACTGCTGCATAACCCTTTCCATTGAGGAGTTTAGTCTGTTTACATTTGGAGCCTGTTACTAGCTTTACAACCCAGTTTGTTCTTTTTCTTTTCTTACAACTAGATATTAAATAAACCAATGACACAGTATACAATCCAGCATGTTGCAGTAATTCCAAAACAGGAAAATCCTTTCTTGTAGTGTGACAACTTTCCTCATTTTAGTGTCTGGCTGTAAATGAAACCAACCAGATGGTCCTCACTGATCTGTATTGTGTATGAGACATCTCAGTGCTTTTATGTCAGGGCACAAATTTGTCTCATCTAACATTGGAGAAAAGCAGCTCTTTAGTGTGTTTATTTGATGTTTGTTGTTCAGATGGCTGGCAGCATGCACGGTCCAAGAATGGCAGTCCTCCAGATTTAATATGATGCTGGGGATGACTAGAGAGGGAGTTGAAATGAACTGAGGAGGAAACATGAAAGTTGTGTTGTGATATTTTGTTAAAATGTTATTTTCATACAGAGCATTGCCAGGGTTAGGAAAGAAAACAAATGATCTGTCAACTGTTTTGTCAAGATCCCAGGCTAGGGAAAGACTGCTAAGTGGAAAAGGCTGTATGCCTTGTGACCAAATGTTCTCCAGCATGGCCATTCCTGGCCAAAACAGAGTGGACTTGAAAGACTTTCAAAGGAGTGTTGAGCAGATTTACTTTTTCAAATAAATTACACATTAAGACCTCTAAAGCATCCACATAGTTCAAATAACTTTCAATTTAGGCACATGAGACAGAATTAAGCTTATATTTTAGGAGGAAATTACTGAAGAAATAATAAATAATTAAGATTAATAGAACGTTTTAACTACAGGTTTCCAGGTTTATAAAAGAGGTTGGTTGTCATTATCCTTATTTTACAAATGAGGAAACTGAGTTATCAGAAAATACTGTTTTTCCCAACAGCCTATTTGAAATAGAATAAAAGTCATTAAATTCATATGACTTGGTTTAACTATATCATCTATATTAAGATCAGAAAACAGAGTTTTCCTTCTCTAGAAACTTCCTGTGGTAGATCTCTTCACAGTGAGATGAACTGGCTTATCTTGGTAGACAAGAGGAAAACAGAAAGATTTGCCTTTAAAACTGATTTTTGAAGCCAATAGGTGTTTTCCTTACTACCCATTTCCTATTTGGAGAATGACTAACTGATTGCAAACAGCATTTGAGAAAGTGTACTAATGAAACTTGTACTCATGGTCTCTTAGCAAGAAGAATGGAGAGCAGAAAGGCTTTGTGTGCGTCAGGCTGGGGGAATGAAGGTGAGAGATAAGCCTTAACAGAACAGAAAACTCCTGGCAGCTCTCATGTAATGAACTTTCTTCCCCACTCCTGTTTAAATGAATAAATGAAACAAATTCCTTTGTCTTCATTAGGAATCCAACTGATGTATTTTTCTTGCCAAGATGATGCCTTCTTTAGTAGCATCTTTGTTGCATAATCGTGCCTAAATTTCTGCCTTTTATGTTCAAAATAGACTATTGTCCTGCTGGCCAGCTGTTCCTTTAGTAAGTAAATGTTCTAGAAACAATTGATAGGAAACAACTTCTGTTTTTTCAATATTTTCTCACACAACCTGAGTTTCTGCTTTTCTGCTGCATTCTTCACAAATATCAGTTACTATCTGCACATTTAACCATTTACTTGTGTCATTTATGTATGCAAGTGGAATTTGCTACTTAATTCCTCATTTATTGTAGAGATACTTGAGAAGATTCAAGGCAAATGGCTTAATTCAAGTTCAGCATAGAGTCCTTCCAATTCTGATCTGGATCCTCATGAAGAAGAAAGGAAGGATACCTTTATTCCTTTCTTAGTAGTCTGTCAAAATGACAGATTTTCCATGTGTTTGCCGGCATACAAAGTTCACAGTTAAGCATTGTCAAGTTCCAGTCAGCAAATTATCAAGCCTAACTGAGAAGGCAGAAAATGGGGATGGATGCCATTTTATTAACAATGCAAAGTCTTTTTGCCTTGCTTTGAGTCACCTTCAGGTCTCTAGCCAGTTTGTTCCTGAGACACAGACTGAGGCTGTGCCTCATGCTGTACTACACTAACTGGAGATCCACGTAGTAGCGTGGTTTTACTTCAAGGCATCAGCAAGAGTAAAACCCCTGCCAGGATTCTCTTATAAATGTCAGGGTAATAAAGGAGTTACATTCAGGAAATTATCTCTTTTGAGTGCCTGGAGACTTTAGGAGCATTACTGTGTTTTAGGGTTAATGCCAGTGTTAGGAATAAGCCACACAGTCCATAGGGAGGAAGAAAGTCCTGAACTATGAACTATTCATGACTACAGTCTGTGCAAGGATGTTTCTGAAGGATGGTATTTTTTTTTTGCATTCCAAAATGGGAAGGTGAGAAAAATCTCAATGATTTTAATTGCTAGGGGAAATGCTATAAATGACACATAAAAGTTTAGATCCTTTAATAAAGGGCAAAAATGAAGTTATGAGAATGACTTGCAGGAGAGTAGACGACATTTTTACAGGAGGGATAGAGAGATTTTCACCTAATAAAAGAAATCCCTTTTTAGTTTTCACACTCCCTGAGCATTCTCCAAATTTGCATTGGCATTTCTTTCACAGGCACTAATGTGCCGGTTGAGAGAATATTCTTGGTAATGAATGACATTGAACTGATGACAAAGCAGAAAGTGAGTACAGAAAGGGAAGAAAATAAAAAGGCTAGCACAGTTGTTAAGATAAAACACCTGCTGTGAGTGCCATGAAAGGCTGCTGGGGAGCAGGCAGCTTCTGAACAAATAATTTCTGAGGAAAGATAAAAAATCCCTGTCTGCCCACAAGGCCACCTTTTCTTCCTCTCCTCAGACTCTTTTCTTATGGATTACTGTTTTCATGTGTATGTTTTTTGGCACATTATTAACAGCTTGAAATACAGAGGTAGCACATAAATGGGTTTTGTTTCAGATTGATACCTAAGATTTCTTATTTTTTGTGTCTCATTGGTTTTCAAGCTAACATATTCTTTCTGATCACATCATATAAAATTCCAACAAGCCATTTTGTAAGTCTCTAAGAGGTGTTAAGAGTCTAACCACAGTTTCAAGTGATCATTCCAAAGGTCATTGCTACACTGTCTTACTAGTATCACAAAACATCTTTTCCTAGAAAGACAAAAATGGCATTTCTGAAGCTTGTCTTTAGCACTCCATTGTATACCACCTTATAATTTCCCCCTTTTACAAGTAATGGGATTCTTTCCTTTCCAAATACAAAAAAATTTTGACAAAAGATATCCTCTGAAACCTGTCCCCATAAAACGTATCCTTGGCTGGCGCTTTAAACCCAGATGCTACTTTTATGGCCCTTCCTAAGTGGGTGGGATGATACCAGTCTAACAGATGGGCCTATGGAGGACAACCATGTACCTCAATATTGAGTATTTCAGATACAGAGTTCCACTAAGGAGGGTTTGGACCCCAGACTGCTCAGAGAAACATTGGCAAAAATCAAGGATACATGCAATCTCTGGTACTCTGGTTATCAGCAGAGTTATTTGGCTTCTGGTATTGTTAGCGTAGGAAAAACATAACCACGAATGATTATGCTGGTGCTTTTATTGAGAGCGCTCTGGGGACCAGGGGATCAGACCCAAATCAAGTCCCGGGCTGGTTTCGGAATAGATTTCATTTTATATGTTTGCTTGACATAATTGCTATTCAATCATATGTTAATCATCAACCTTAACATTGTTCTATTGTATACATTGTTTTCACCCAAGCATGAGTTTAAGCCCCCTTTTCCCCCCTAGAGTTTCACCGTATTATTATGTTTATCATGTAATTACATTGGCTTCTTCACGAGTGGGTGCTTAGGGACAGGTTCTCTCTGTCCTCCGCAAACACCGTGCCCATTACCGTTCCCGAGGCCTATGCTTCTGAAAACATTTTAACCCTATGCTATCAGTATCATGTAAAATCATGTTTTGGCTCTCATCAGTGATAACTAGTATTTTGATCACAAATGCAAGAATGAGAAAGAACATTTTGACTGCTGTGTTGTTGATTTGAAGATCACGCCCATGGAACTTGTCCCAGGGGCCACTGAAGGTTTACTGGAGTGACTTAACATTGTTCTGAGCCATTGCTTTTCCCAAGGGTTTGAATTTTTGATCAGGATCTCAGAACACTTTACCTAGAAGTGCTGCTCTCCCTTCAGTAAGTTCACCAGCCAGACTGAATTGCCTTTTTAATCATAATCAGGGCAACATTGCATATCACCCAGGCAGAATATTTGGTAACTTTTTGACTTGATATATTTTCCCCAGTATATTTAAATACCATGGGAAATATTTTATTAACAATGATATGGAGAACTATATTTTCAAAAGAGCTGAAAGAATCATTCCCAGACCATTGTGACTGTTCCATGGGGCTAACAATAAGAAATGCTGCTTTAATGTGGTATCAAAGGCCTTATACTTGTTGGATTTGTGTTTTGTGTTTTCCTGGTGGCTTCATTTGGAGTCTAGTTTTAGGATTCTAAAATTCACATGATTCATTTAGTTGAAAAAAACACCCTGCCTTTTTTTTTCCTCTGAGATCTCAGTGTAAGTGGTTATTTCACAAGTGTAGTGTGTGCCTCTTCAACAGGACCATTGTAACTTTGCTCAAAGCAAACTTGAAAGGTTGCTATAACATGAAGTTTTATCTTGTCATAAATGATCTATGACAACAGGAAAATGATCCTTAATATCAGGATGACTCAGAAGCGTGTCTCACTTAATTGACTACAGAATAAGAGGCAACCTCCTGACATGGATGTCTGGAGGTGAATAGCCTCCCTAATAGTCCTAGGTACTTTTGTAAAACAGAACTGAATATGTAAACACTCCCACATTGTTAATATTGATAAATTACTTGCAATATTTACTTTGAGGAACTTCAGACTTTTAATGTTAATAGGGAGAAAATCAAAGATGTCACCTTTTAATAACCAAATTCACCAATCAAAACCTGAATATAATTTCAGGTGTAGGTGTGTGTTGCCACAGTTCCAGTGAAAGTTTTTTTGAAGTCTCAATTTGCATCTGTACTTTCCCTCTACAGGACTATTCTTGACCTATAAAGCAGCAAGTAGCTAAAAAAAAATGAGCTGTATAATTGTCTATAATTTCAGTATTATGAAACTTTTTAAATATTAGAAGGATAAAAATATCATATGTATATGACTTAATTTCAACAGAAAATATAATAGAAAGTTTGTGAAGTGATATGTGAGTGTTTTTGTTAAAACTGAACTTCCTAAGAATATCTTGGTTTTCCTTTATCGCCCTCATTCTCGCTTATGGATAATGTTGCTGAAAGAATTAATTTTCCTAATATATACTTGTTCACCCAGGTGATTGCTAAAATATTGGTTTTGCATTTACTTTTGTGTTTCCTAGCAGGAGGGCAACTGTAAAACATTTTCCTTTGTACCAACTATTACAAGTCAAATATAGAACTACAGAAAATACCCAGTTCAGAAAATTAAAGTTTAAAGCTTATATTTATTTTTCAGTAGCACACAATTTTCTTCTTAAAAATACTGAATAAAAGAAGCTACTATTTTAATTAGAATAGCATATGAGCTTTTAATTTCCAGTTGAACAACTTTGTCTTTCACACTTTGGGTTGCATCAATTGATCACGATTCGCTTATGCCACTGTTTGAGCCCATCTTGCCAAGGCCTGTGACAACATTTTGCTCTTTAGAGCTTTTAATGTTCAGCTTACAGTTCCTGGGTGACATCCAAAACCATGAAGTGACAGCTGTTTTCCAAGTTATAAATACAGCTTTGAATCCATTAACGACTCCTCTGCTGTTTCTTCTGTGACTTCAACTGTTGTATCACAGAAAGAACCAGGCAGATTTCCTTTGCTCCTCAAGAATGTAATATGCCACGGCTCATTTGAAGCAGCATCTCCACAAAGTAAACCTTTATAGCAGGAGCTAAGTGTAGCATCCATGAGTGGCATCTGGCAGTTTGTGATACAGAGCAAATAAGGTTGGAGATTGTTATTCCCCAGAGCATTTTATGTAAAGGAGCTTAGACTATGCAAGAATGACTTAAAGTACCACAGGTTTCATGCTGGAGAAGCCTGGCTTTAAATGTTGTATATCTGCAGCTAAGTTAAAATGCATAACATTCTTTTAATCTCTTCCTCTTGATAAAAGAAGAAGAAATCAGCAACGAAAATAAATTTTACATGTGGTTAAATAGTACACAGTACTGCTGGAAACCCTGCAAAAGTGGAAGGAGACCTGGTCTCTGGAGACCAGTAATACTGCATTTCTGTAAGCCTCTTGATCAGCTTTCTGAGTTGGTGAGAAACCAGGCAATCTTCTATTTTACTTAAGTAGAACAAATAGTATTAGATAGAAAAGCTGTCAGTGACATGTGGAGCTGGATGACTATAAGTAATCAGAGAAAAGAAATATAGAATTATAAAATTAGTCAAAGAATCATGGAATTACCTTCAAACTTAAATTAACCCTAACAGAAAATTTTTGTTGCCCAAGTTTCTCTAAAACATTTCCTTTTCTGAGAGACATTGATGGAAATTCCATATTGAAGCCACTTAAACCCAAGGTGAATAAGGCAGGCAAAGATCCATTGTAGATAATAATTCTGTTTTGAGAAAGGAAATTCAATAAAATATTATTATTGTCTACTTTGACATGTGAAATAAAATGGCAAGTATTACATAATGCAAATATATTAATTATTGTCCAAATTGTCATTCTCAAACTTTACGAATAATCTTTTCCTTCCTTTGTAATGGGCAAGTAAAAACAATAACTATCCCAGATTCACAACTTTATATTGGTAGCCCCTGCAAGTAAAATTAACCCTAAAAGAATTAGTACTTGATCTTAAATTTTTGACATTAGTAATTTTAAGTTCTAAAGGTGAGTTAACACGGCACTGCCTATCTGCTTTTTTTCCCTGCTGCAAAAGGGTATCTGGGTCTGGTTGGGACAGAGTTAATTTTCATTGTAGGAGACCATATGTGGCTGTGTTTTAGATTTATGACTAAACCTGTTATGATAACAACACAATGTTTTGACTGCTACAGAGCAGTGCTTACACAGCACCAACGCCTTCTCTGTTTCTCACTCTGTGCCCCACAAGTAGAAAGTAGTGGGCAAGGTATTGTGAGGGAGCACAGCGGGGCCAGGTGACCCCAACTGACCAAGGGGATATTCCAGACCATATAGTGTCACTCTCAGCAATAAAAACCGAGGGTGTAGTTTTAACCAAGTAGTCTTGCTCAGAGACTAGCTGGGTATCAGACTATTTGTGGGAGCTTGAGTGATTGGTTTTGCAGGACTTGTGGTTGTTTAGGTTTTTTTGTTTTGGGTTTTTTTTTTGTTGGTTTTTTTTTTTTTTTTTTTTCCTCTTTCCTTCACTTATGAAACTGTCTTTAACTGGACCCACAAGTTTTTCTCACTTTTGCTCTTCATATTTGGTTCCCTATCCCACAGCAAGGAGAGGAGTAAGCGAGTGGCTGAGTGGGTGCTTAGATACTGGGGTCAACCCACCACAAAAGGAGTGAACTTAGCAATAAATAGTTTGGAGTAACAAATTCGGGTCTTTCAGCGATGCAATAAACTCAACAAGAGATGGAAAAATGAATAAATATGAGCTCTGAATGAGAAGAACAAATAACTTATTTCTGTAATTGAGAAGCCATTATGTTGAAAGTCTAAAATAAGAAATCTAGGTGTAACTTCCAGATTAGAGGTGACAGGAAAAATGATTACTGGCTCAAAACAACAATCAGTGTGGGAGGGGGGGTGGGGAGGTGGGCAGGGCAAGTTCTGTGTATGTGGGGAGGGGCACTGCTCCACACCTCCTGCCCACGGCAGCCTTTGGTTCACCCCAAATGGCTATTGAGCCACTGGCACACTGAAAATCCAACGTGGGGGAAAGACCCCAGGAGACCAGAGCAGATAAAAGCAGAGGCAGGGATGTGTATGTGAGTGTGCCCCACTGCCTTGGACCTCAGATCTTGCTGGGCCCAAGGCAGTAACTATTTATGTTTCTCTCTCCTTTTCCTTTCTCTCTCTTTTTCCTTTCTCTCTCTCTCCCTCTGTCTTTCTTCTCCTAAATTTGTCTTCTTGAAATCTGGATAACTTAAAGTCGGATGGCTTAGAGTTTGCTAAGTCAATACTTTGTGAAGGCCTTACTTTGACTGGATGTTGCTTTCATATTTGCCAAGTACCTTATTCTACCATAATGTTCTAAGGTTTGCAAGTAAAAGTTTATTAATCTCCTGAGAATTTTGACTTCTGTATACTGCCAAAGGGAACCAAAGTACCTCAACTTTTTTAAAAACTTGCCAAGTGAACTTGGGACTTAAGAGAGATGAAGTACAGCAATCTTGCTGAATTATAGTATTTACTCTCTTTCAGTTGAAAAAATTCCTGAAAATTATTGCCTGAAAAAATAGCAGTACCTTTCTGAAAATAATTGCATGATTTTGTGGATATCTGCAGTGCAACACTTTTACACTGCCCAGGAAATTTTCTCTTTTGCATAAGAATCCCATTAAGTCTCTGCAATAGTATGCAGGTGGTCTGGAAGGAGTGAGAATCCAAAGTGTAACATTGCTTTTTATATAGAAATATAAAACCTTTCCCTCTAAAAAGAAATAATGAGTTAAAAGGGAAAGTCAAATGCAAACTGGTAGAAAACTAATCCTTGCTTTGCCTGGTAAAATAAGCTTAGCAAAGGATCATTGGTATAAGTATTGTTAACCAAGAAAACTACTTAAGCATTCTGCTCCCACAAAAAACTGCAAACCCCCGCAAAACCAACCAACCCACCTACCAACCCCCAAGAGCCTCCAAGCAAAACAAAACAAAAAAAGACCCAAATGTTCCAGAATTGAATTACCTCATAATTTTTTGTCTTTATACCTCATAACCTGAGGGAAATAGAATTAGAGAAAGATTAACACTTGGTAAAACAAACATATACAGAAACAAAGAATCAGTGAGCTTTTTCTCCAGGTTCACAGTTCATCTGAAGAACCACCTTTTCTGTAACACAATACTGAAGAAAAAACTTTTGATATTTACCTGAATACTGCACAGAGCCCTTTTAATGTGTGCTGTTACTCAATGATTTTGCTCCATTTTGAATTAGTATGTTTTTTCCTGAAACAGAAAAGAAAATCTATGAAAATGATGCTTTTCTCCCAAGGAATAAAACCAGGACTGAAGCAAGGATTTCAGTTTTATGCTGAGAATATGATGTGAATATAATTTTTTTTTTGTAAGAAGGAGTGAGAAATTATATGACAGAGCGGATTATCTGCATTTAATAAAAATAGACAGCTATTTCCCCGAAATAGTGTCTTAAGTAATTCTAAAAGCTGCTTAGAATTCCTCCATTGAATGGAAACTATTAGAGTTTCAGAGGCAAGTTATGCTTTTCCAGGGTATATTTCAATAGAATTGTTTGGTTGGGTAGTATAATCTTATGAATTTTTTTGATAATGTGGCTGGAATTTTGTTCAACATCTCTATTTTATTACTTTATTGATGAGGGACTCTGCATAACTATTTTCGCCAAGAGAGGACATTTGACAGAATATTGAAAAAACCTGTTAGAATAGTTGTAAAGCATGGCTCTGATAATTAGTTTTTGTCACCTGTGTGGAAATTGTACTTCATTCACCTACAGTGTGGTGTCTGACACAGGCAATGGTACAGTTTATTATGAGCTCACAGAAACAAATTATTTACAGCATCTGTCTGAGTGATCTATGCAAGCCACTCAAGGGCAAAAGCAAATCTTAAGAATCTGGACTTTGTGTTGAAGACTACATGTTGCTATAACACAAGGCTGAAAACACGGAACCTGATTTGATATTCAAGGACCTCAGAGCCAGGTGATGCTGGGATTTCTTCTTATAGAAGTACAGGACTCAAAGGAGCCTTCCAGGTCAGTGTCACCCTGGGATCAGTGGAAAAATAGGCAAAAAACCCCACCAGCTCTTGTGTGCTTTCACACCTGATATCTCTGAGTTGCTGTTATTACTAAAAGTGAGTATATTTTATTACTTCATAGTAATAGAAATTCTTTCCCTCATCAGGCCTGTTGTGAAAAAAAGGGTCAAAATGCCTTTGATTTTGAACAACTGCAATTTGCTACCTTGCACCATAGAATGTTTGAATGTAAGTTATCTAGTATCATGGTAAAAAACAAAGAATGATTCATAGTGTTGCAGAGATTGTCTCTGTGTTTTCAAAAGGAAAAAGAAGCATGAATTATTAATATAGCTGTCAGATACCATGACAATACTTTATCTCTTGTAACTCTTAAATAAAACAGCCAGTCATTTGCTTGCATTGAATAATTTCTCTACTTTGTACCAGTAAACAAACAGTATTTTGTGAGATATAAGAATTTTTAAAAGACTGGAGTTTACTTATTTCAAGGATACTGAACTCTACAAAAACAGTCTCTGCTTTGAAGAAAAAATAGATAAAATAAAAAGTATGATCTTCCACAGAAACTAAGCTGTTAGAGAATTGTTTCACTGTGCATTATTCAGTAACTAGCTAAGCTTTGCATTTTACAAAAATAAAGTCTTTGGAGAAATAAATTTCATGCAGCATTACTATGGAGATTGCCTTAATATGCTTTTTCACTCCAGCCAGGCAGAAACCTATCAAATAGGGTTGGGTTTTTTTCGGCACAAAGAACAGAGTTAGAAAAGTATTTGAATGCCAAAAAGATGCACCCAGGAAGAAAACCCATGGAATTTTTCCAAAACTGATGATGGTATTGCCTAGCTCAGTGAAATTAGTTCTGGCTTCAGAACTTCATTCATTAGATATGATGATGGAAGTACACCAGTGGCACTTTCTTTTGCCATTGGTGATCTCTTTGGTTACTGTCAGAGATGGGCGTTTTGCTACCAGCAGAATCACAAACGCACGGTGATTTTGGATCTGGATCTGTGGTTTGCTTTCTTCTTAAAGAATAATAAGCAGCAGTGAATGCTAAAATCTGCTCAGGGTCCCTGAACTGTTTAGGAAGCACGGTTGAAACAGACTGTCAAAGGAGAAAAATGTCAGTCCAGACTGCTTAAACAGATACTGTAATTCTGTATAGACTGTGTGAACAGCTGCAATTAGAATGAATGAAAAAGTTCTAAAAGCAGTAGGTATTACTCAGGACAGTAAGAAACTCCTGAATCAGAACCACGGATATTACACAAACCACTTGTGTGATTTTTATAAAGGTGTGATGCCAAGAGGATTTTTTGCTATTTCTTTTTATACCTTTTACACAGTTCTATGTATCCATAAGTATTAGCATGCATACTTGTAATTCTTTAAGTCTGATAACTCAGCATAGCTCCAAGGTCCTGTAGAGCTAGGAGACCAAACATCCTACTATCTTGAGGAGCCATGGCTCCCCTCAGTAGAACATGTTCTGTAGACTTATTGGTCCCCTGGGGAGATTAGGTCTATAAATTGTGTGCATGAGTGGGGTGGGGGGGAGAGGTGAAGAAAAGAAGAGAAGAAGAAGAAGAACAAGAAGGAGAAGAAGGGAAGAAGAAGAGAAGAGCATGCATGCATGGTGGGCTTTGTGACGTGATGTATCAGAACAGGATCCTATTATAATACTGAGGTAAATGACCCTTGACCCTCTAAGCTCCCACTGTGTCTAGTGTTCATTCCTGATACCAGGAAAAAAGGCATCAGTGGCACTAGTATACAATAATGTCTTTTGTTCACATCTCCGAAATGACCGTTTATTCTTGAGTTTATGTATTCAATTGAAACCAAACATCTCCACTTAAATATAGATGCAACAAGTGCATAGTTTTTACTCTGTACTTTTTGCACTGTTAAAACTATGTAGAGAGGAAATATTTTAATGAAATTAGTGTTTAAATTCATGGGAAAAATACAGTATCTTAAAATACACTCTACTTCCTTCAGAGATTCATCTTGGACAGTTGATGATAGGAAAAAACCTGACAAGTAGGCTGAAAAGCTAATTACTCTTCATCTTTTATATAACCAGCTCATTACACAACGTGTTTTTTTACAAAGTTACTTCATGTTTAATCACGATAAATTTTTGTTTGCTGGCGCTGTAGTTAACAGCCAAGGGCAAGTTAACAGCTTTCCTTATTGAATAATTTAGACGACCCAAAAAGTCATTATTTTATGTTGAATGAAGTGTTATCTTCATCCCCCAGTGAGAGCTGTCATTTGGATTTCAGCACTTTTTTTCTGGTATAGATTTCCTTGTGGGTTTTCTTGATTATTGAGTTGAAAGAAATGTTAAAAGTATAGTTCAAACTGAAACATAGAAAATACTCAACATTGTAAGATATAATTTTGTTGTCTTAACTTTTGTTTTCTCCATTTTAGCTATTTGACAAAATTCAAGAAAAATCAGCAAAACATGTTGATGGTTCTGATGTTTTTTGATAAAATAACCTGTTTGAACCAGAAACTTTCACTCAGCATCTCTGTTGCTTCTCTACATTAGTCGAGAGACTGTGCCTTTGAATAGTGGTTTTCCTTTACTTTCCCTTTGTGCTACTTAAAAAAAAAAAAAAAAAAAAAAAAGAGTTGTTGGTCATGTGTTTGGTTTTCTTTGACACTGCTTTCAGGCCAAGAAATGGACCCTTGGGCAACACATTATGGACAGTATGTGTGGGAGGAAGGCAGAGGTAAAGATGCTGGTTTGAAAATCAGAAAGTATATTAAATTAGTTGTTGCTTCACTTGAGTTATTTTACATATTTCCTTCTTACTTTGGTTGTGAAGCCTGGAAGAGAAGAGAGGAAGGAAAAGTCAAGCATTTATGAATATTATTGCGTGTTAATAGTTCAGTTTAAATAACGTGTAGCAATGGCTGAAAAACTGAGAAACACGGAGGCTTAAAGTGAGAAAAAAACAACACAGCATCTGTGGCAGCAGCTTATGGCAAACTTTGAAATGTCTAATAAGCAGCTGTCAAAGCAGAAAGTCAAAGCAAGCAATTGCCTGTGCACAATAATGATCTGTGAAAGAGAAGAGGGTTACTGTGGGTGTTTCAGAGATAACAAATAAAACAAAACAAAGCAAAAGAAAATATTCCATTTGAAAAGGAGGAAGATTAGCCACTTTTAAAGAGGAAGATATATGAGAAACACCCTTTGCCTTCACCTCTTAGCTGTCCATAGATCCCTACCATAACCAAACTGGTGGATGTTGGCAATACAAGCCCTGTACATTGGGGATTAGTTTTCTCCAAACCTATTCGAGTTGCGTAATTCATGTCTGCAGTAATGTCTTGCCCAACTTTTCTGAAGGCTGTGCAGCTGAGTCAACCAGAAAGCTGTGGCAAAGCTTCCTGAAATCAAATGGAGTTTTTCTGTTGCCTTTAGATTAACTATCTAGATAAGCTTCTAGGGAGGTAAATCCAATACAGGCTTTAAGAGGTTTGGCTGCAAACTAAGTATTTTGCCTAATTTGCCTAAACATATCTGTGGTTCAGTTCAGTACTCTTGCTTCAGCCATGGAAAGCTTTGGCTTTGGCTGATCTGGCAGGTTTTCCTTGAACCACACTCACAATGCACAACTTGGTGACTGCTGTGCAGCCCACATGAAGGAGAACTGTACTTTCATCTGTTGAAAATGATTTAGAAAAAGTAATGGAAAAGATTGCTAATCACAGAGTGGCTGAGGTTGGGAGGGACCTCTGGAATTCATCAGGTACAAGTTGCTCCTGCTCAAGCAGAGCCACCTAGAGTGTTGCCAAGGATGATGCCCAGGTGGCTTTTAAATATACCCAAGGAAGTAGACTCAACAACATCTCTAGGTGACCTGTGTCAGTGCTTGGTTACCTGCTTAGTATAGAAGTGTCACATCTTCTTTTCCATGGAGAAGAACTGCTGCAAGTGATTGTGTGTGGCATTGTAATGTGAAGAGGAATCCATGATAAAATACCACCTGTTTACTGAGAAAAAGCCTTAGGTATTAGTATTGCTGAAAAAGAACATCTGCTTTTGAGTGAGTGAGTACTGAAAAGCCCAGTTTGATTCTTGTCAGTGACAGTAACTGAACAGGTGCTGAAGCTGCTAATGTGCCTTTATTGTGGGGTTTTTATCATGTTGTGGGTGAGCTGACTGACCAGTAAGTGTCCTCACATTTGAAAGCATCATGGAGAGTAAAAAAATGAATAAAGCACTTACTCCACCTGGAAGTTATTATCTATGTAAAAGCAAAGACATAAATCAAAATACTCATTTGTCAGCAAAATTACTTCCTGCTAAAACTGGTAAATAGGTGACACTAAAGACCAGTAACAAACATTATTTTTCCTCAGAAAGTTCAGGATTTAACGAGAGAATGCAAAAAGGATTCATGCTTAGGGAAAGGTTTAATGCTGCCATTTCTGGTAGGGTTAAAATAGATGCTGCAAATCTACTAATTTTCTGTGATGTAGTGTGGTGCAAGTGTCTAGATGGTGCAGGATTCTTAGGCTTATACAAGCCCTAGTCTCCCTGATTCTTGAGATATTTGGAGATAAATGATACCCCAATTGTTTTTAAATATTATTAGAGTATAAAACAATCAAGAATTTTAAGGCCAAAATGAGAAACATTTTGATGGATTCAAATGTGTTAAATTGAAATGCCATCACAACGAAATAATGAAAATATAAATCTCTATAGTTCTTATATTGTTGAATAAAAATTACTTTTTTATAAGATTATGAGCAAAAGGCTAACTAATCTTGAAAGGTCTATTTGCAATAGATCAATAAATAGGTTACAGTAGTAGGTGGTAGCTCTTGTTTTTGGTTTTTTTTTTTAGGTATTTAATAAAGACATTCAGCTACTTACAACTTTCAGCAAGAGGCTGTTTTGAGTCAAGGAAACTATAATTACAAAAGAAGCCATTGAATCATCTTCATACAAAAAGAGACTCTGGAAGGTACTGTGGTCATGTTTTATGACCCTAATCTTTCAATTACATCTGCATAGATTAGGGTCTAGGCCTACTAGATTAAATTCTTAATGTGTGCAGTTCTATCTGCAGTCATTTTTATTCACCAAAAAGCTGGTTTTCATTTAAAGAAGGATGATTGACAGCTAGATATATGTGAACAAAGCTTTGTTCACTGGGAAGTACAATTCATGGTTCACCTCACATGCTAGAAGAGATATTGAATGAAATTCTTGGTATGCATAAAGTTGAGAGCCATGTAGGAACCATATTAGTGTGTAGAATTTGAATAGTCTGTGGTGGTTTGGTTCTTAAATACTCACTTTTGGGACAGGCTAGTGACAGATGCTGAGATACAGCATCAGAAGCCAACCCCGTATGGTAGCTTATCTTTATGCTCAAATTGTGGAAGAAACCCCTTATGACTAATTACCTCCACACACTTTCTGTATATCTTTATTATCTTTAGAACAGAGAAGAGAGGGCTTCCACACTGGGTTGTTTCTGAAAAAGACTGTCCCTTACTCCCTGTACTGGTAACTGAGGACCCTTCCAGGCTGACCTCTCCTATTTATCTATCCATTTGTCCGTGTCTCACAGTTTTCAGTGGTGATTTCTCCTATTTGATGTTATTCATTGTGGTAGTGTGCCAACCACCAGGGACATCCTACTGGCTTGGCCACTCACCGCTCTGCATTCTACATGTCCCTCCCCTGTTCACCCAGGACTGGCCAGCTGTCACGGGCTCGTCATTAGTCTATTGGCTGGCCTCTTGCCCTGCCCACCGGGGAGAGAGGGCATAAAGGACAGAGGGGAGAAGGGAGCTAGAGCAGTCTGGCCACGTTGTCCACTACACATCTGGTTCACCACTTTTCCCTCCGTGAGGGAGAATAAAGGAATCTGATAAACGCAACTAGTACGTCTGTCATTGCCTGCCAGGAGCAGCCACCGCCCAGTCCAGGATCGGAGCTCCCGAGGCAGGGAGCTGCAGGGGTTGGACTCAGTGGCCTGGAGGAGCCGTAGAGGAAACAGGAAAGCAACAATTCATGAAATGGCAAGACTACAGTTCTGAGTTGACTCACAGCCACAGGGACTTTGCTGTTGCACAAGGATAGATGCGTGCTTACACTTCAGGTTTCGACAGCTTTCAAATGTATGTCTGCCCTGGTTTCAGCTGGGATGGAGTTCATTTTCTCCTTAGCAGCTGGTACAGAGCTGTGTTTTGGATCCAGTATGAGAACAATGTTGATAACATACTAATGTTCTGGTTGTGGCTAAGTAGAGCTTACCTTAAGTCAAGGACTTTTCAGGGTCTCAGGTTCTGCCAGTGAAGAGGTGCTTGAGAAGCTGGGAGGCAGCAAGGTGACCCGAACTGGCCAAGGGTTCCAACCACTACAATAATCAATACCATAGGTTGTTACGTTCAGTATATAACGTGGAGGGAAGTGGCTGGGAGGGGCCAATTGCTGCTGTGGGACAGGTTGGGCATTGGTCAGTGGTGATGAGCAATGGTATTTTCAGATCATATTCTGGGGGGAATTCTTTCATCTCTCCCTTTTTTTTCCCCACCTGTGCTCACACACATTCCTTGCACTGAAAAGACATAATGCCCAGTTGTTTAGGAACCCTCTAGTTGTGGGTACAGTAGTCCTTGATGATGGTCTTTCTCCTACCATTTGCCACAGAGTACAAATAGCAACAAAACACAATGGCACAGAGGCAGCAAGGACAGTGCTTTCACATGTGCCCCTTCATATTCCTAAACAAAAATCTGAAGGAAATGCCAAATCTTGTTGATTACTCCTTTATCCAGGGCTGGCCTGCCTCAGGCAATTCAAATCACTCTTACAAGGCCTCCAACAGTATCCTTGAAATGTCTAGTTGCTTCCTGCAAATAAAGTGAGGACAAATCTTTCAGAAGTTTCTGTTAAAACATTTATATTTTCAGGAGAACTTCATCTCAAAATGAAACCATAGTAATGATAATATGTAATAAACATATTTTTCCATAAACATAAAAGAATGGTCATTTTCTCTTATCTAATGATGTAATTTGAGCCATTCCGGCAACTTTATGATTTCATTGGCATTTAGTTTCCAAGAGAACATGGAAATGTTAAATATTTATACAGATAAGTCCACGGCTAATGTAATTCTCATTCAAACATTGCATATTGTATAATGTTGGAAAAGTATACACTCAAAACCACAAAGAACTGAAGAATAGAATACAGTTTGAAAATCATTCTTTCACATTTTTAATGTGATTCTTTCCTTAACTGACTGCAACGAACAACTTATTTTGTCTGCATGCTAACAAAACCCCAGTCTGGTTTATTGCTGAATTTAGAGGTCAAGTTGCATTTCTTGCCTCAGGATCTTAAGCACATGCTATCCTGTCCATGTGTCTAAAAGTTAAAATATGCTAAATTTCCATGAAGGCAAAAAAGAGCTTTCAGGATACTATTCATACAATGTCTGCTGCCCGCCTGAAGTATTTCTGAACTGGAAGCTTCTGGTAATGGCTCTGTAGTTGCATAGCTATTGTTCAATTCTTACAAGGTAATGTGAAATGTAATAAATTATTGCTCTTCTCTTCACAGAAAAAAAAAACAAACATAACCAAAAAAAAGCCCAAAACAAGGGAAGAAATGTAGTTTGTGTCAGACAGGAAAGGAATTTATTAACTTCTCCCAGTTTAAATTCCTGAGTCATTGAAGTTTCTGAATCAGAATACCTCATCACCTTTAAGAAATTTAAGAAAAGATCTTTTCCATGATAAAAATGTCTTGCTGGGGAAAAAGGCATCATTCTCTGTGTCTGTTGCCTCCCTGGGAGTAAGAAAGCATTTAGTGTGAGTTATTACAACTCTACATCAGAAAACAGTTCCCCAGCTGCAGTCTTAGGCAAGAGATTCTTCTTAAAATGAAATAATCTGGGATTCATGAACTACCTCAACCCTATCAGATTGGCCACAGAGCAACTCAAGCTTCTTTTTTCCTACTCTAATTCTTGCAATGATCAAAACTCCATGAATTGATGCCTGTGTCTGTAGGCAGCTCTGAAGAGTTGGACCATAATTGTACTGCCAGGTTAAGGACATATCATGGTCCCTGGCTGTAGAAGATATTAAACATTCTCTGCTTAAATTCTAGCCTGGTTTCACCATAGGGAAAATGTGAGCTCAGGATGACTGCTGTAGACAGGATTTCATCGTGGTTGGTTTTGTTCATGCACTGTATGTCCCAGATGTGACCCTTGTCAAGGTGCCAAGGGTGAATGGGCACTTTCTTTTTGACAGAGTTTCAGACTCAACTAAAATCAATGAGTGTAGACCTGCTCAGAGAATAAAAAAGTCATCAGTGAACCTGGTTATAAGCCTGGCAGTGAGAAGATTCGAGTTTTGTTGCTGGTTCTGCTTTTGAATTAATATCTGCTTGGCAGACCTGGTAAGATAAAACCTAGGCAAAATGGAAGCAATTCCTGTGAGAGATCACTTTGGATAAATTAACTATTAATCTGGATTTGATGAAAAGCCTATGCTGATTTTACAAGCAGTGAGCTTCTGAAGAGAATGAAACCACTGGTTCTAACTGCTGCTGCTGGAGAGCGTGGACCCCACTGGGCTCATAGACTAACCTTCCCTGTCTGACAAACACTTCTCAAACACACAGGTGTCTTGTAGGCAGTCTGAGCAGTCTGCCTTGTTTAATAATTTTGGGAGTGGATTCAAGAGTGCGGATTTCTTCTGATTCTTCAGGGCATGTTTCAGCTATTTTTAGCTTCAGTTTGCAGGCAGGAGTCTTATCACTGCTCTTAGCAGGCAATCCCATGTGACAAGATGGAAAAAGAGGGAGATTTGTGGTTTTGGGGAGGCAGAGGGGAAACTGGCTATAGGGAAGAAATCCTCAACACACAGAGACAGACTCACTCTAAAAAACAGATTCCCAAATTCTTGTTTGGACTGCTGATATTTAAGGCCACAGTGCATAGTCTACAACTTGAGTGTTTTGCAGTAAGGATTGCTTTCAATAATTTAATTTGCAGTTAAAGATACATGACAGGCCACAGGAGTGGTGAAATCTGACAGGTGTCTTTATTTCAAAAGTAAAAAGAACCAATGCACCATATAATTCACTGACATTAGTCCAGATAGAGTGCAAATATCTCTCCAGAGAAATACCTTTGTTTATAGCAGGATCTGATTTTGACTTCCACAGGACATAAAGCTGGTGTGGATTGCATGTGTTTTGCACACCCAATAAATGTCAAGGCACTAGATATTATACTGCTTTGTAGCCACTTGTAGTCACTTATCAATGTATTCATTTTCAGACCACCCTGCACTGCATTTATGCCTGAGTTTTCTCATCCATATGATGGAAACAAATCCTTACTAACCTACTGTACCTCACAGTGTGCTTCAGTTCATTCATTAATGTTTGGAAGGACCACTGAGACCATTTAATAGGTGCATAACAGAAGGAAAAAGTCTTAATTATTGTTAGATGGCTACAGGTTTTAATTATCCTCACTCTACTACCTGAGAGCTCTAGAGTTAAACTTTAGAGGCTCCAATAATTGCACTGGGGATATGCCATTTATAGCTCAGTATGGTATAATTTTTCATGCAACGATCTTCACTTTCTTCACTTTCAGATTTAAATCTAGCTTTCTTTAATTTAAATTTTGCTGAAAAGAGCCATATTGCTATAAGCATAAATTATGGTAGATGAACATTAATGATGTCTGTTCACAGCTGTTCTTAGCTTAAGTAATTACCACTCACTCCCTATGATCAATATTTTAAATGCCTGAACTATTCAATTAGGAGCACAAAGCACTTCCTTCTGTTATTACTATTAAAATCAAGCCTTAACCGACATACCTGTAACATTCATATTATAGAAAAATATGTTCAAGGCTGTTGATTTATTAAGCAAATTGGTTTGTGTTTGATGGGAGATCTGAATATGTGTAGCATTGCAAATGCATTTAAAAACCCATTGAAATTAATGCTACATTAATTACTGATTCCATGAACACTCTAGCATATGCTGGTATTAATTGCATCCATTATCACAAAATAAACATCTCTTTATAAAAAAAATGATGCTTCGTCTTAATATTCTTGATTTTGATATCCTCCTTAACAGCTGTTGCTACTTCTGTTTTTTGGTGTTTTTGCTATAAAAAGCCACCTGTTAATTATAACAGATATTTTGGATATTTTTATCCTTTGCAGAAAAAAAGCCATCTAAAGCAAAAATATAACAGAACCTTAACCCTCTGAATTATTTACTAAAATTTTGTTAAGCTTTTTGCAAGAATTTGCCCACTTAAACACATGGATTTTTTTTATCCTTTTATTTGTATAATAAATAAATTAAAAAATGCAGTACACTGTTTTTAATAATTTTACTACAATAATAATATTTGTGTTCAAGAAACTGTTTTGACAGCTACTAAGAGAAGTATTTGCTTCACCTAAGTTTGCTGTTTCTCCACTGAGCTTAAGAACACCCTTGATAGGAAGCCCCAAAAACTTGTTTCAAATGGGCTATATAAAAATCTGAGAAAGTAATTCTGGATCAAGTTTTGTTTTCACCTAATGAGCAATTGCTGCCTACCCTGTAAATCTGCCATTTCTTAGACAGACATTTTCATGGTGAAAATCTTCAATCAGAGAGAACAGCCTGGCTTTTAAAGTGCCAGGTTCCTTTGAAAAGTGTCTCAATATAAATCACACTATAAGGTTATATTGATTTTGTTTCAGATTTATTGTCTTTCAGTTTAGATTTTCTCCATTACAAGCAGAAAGGTTTTGCTGGAGGAGAGGGTGTTTGTTTTTTTTAAATAATTTTCATCTTTGTAAACTGAGCCTGGGTTGTGCAATTTTTATGGTTTTTTTTCTGCCCTGCCTTTTATCTATCTGCATCAAACCTGGTTGTGAGTCCCTGTATTGTTATTAACTCCTCTCCACAAATGTTTTCATTAATCATATCTGAGAGCAAGATTCTTTGCAATGAGAATGTAATTACCAATTACTGCAGTGCAGTACGAGAGAATACCTCCTTGTCATTTGGCCATTACCTCGGGTGAGATGTCGGCATTAGTTGTAGTAAAGATCTTGGAATTAAGGCACAGAGAAATGTTACTTGTGATGTTTGATGGTGCTTTAGTTTCAACTGTTTCTCAGTGTGGCTCCCACAGGCCTGAGCTAAATGTCTCAACTGTACAGTGTATGGGCTGTCAGCCCTTCAGATGGGATTCACAGAAGTTTACAATTTTGGGTGAGCCACCTATGGTATGTATTTTGAAATGTGAAGTACAAGCTTAGCTCTCTGGTGAGACTACATGGCCTTCATCTGAGATGGGGATATAAGCTCAAAAGCAGATCAAGAATTTCTTTCCTGGGTAGGACCACAATTAGAGTCAGTTCTTACTGGATTTTGGAAGCAGGATGACATGTTGTGCCTCTGCTATTTCCTTTGACATTGAATAAGGACAATGCATGTATTTCTTGCAGTAATCTTTATGTCTAGATCTTTTTATTGGCAACTTTTGGTCTTTTTTTTTTGTTTGTTTTGGGGATAGATCCTTTTACTCCAGAAATTAAGTACAATAAAATTGATTGGTAAAAAAGATCATTAAAATTTATTGACATTCCTAAAAAAGAATAAAAATCACAGCTATTATTATATAATCTAATTTTTCTACCACCCTCAATCACACACACCCCCATTTTGCACTAGTTCACTTTCCAGAAAAATACTTCCATTTTCTTCTTCCATTCTGCTTGGCCATTCTCTCTTTGTATCTAAAGTATATTCCACATACTCTCAAGATCTGTAACTTATGGTCACAAGCATCTATATTGCTGCTTTTTTTTTATCCAATAGCACAGCAATTACAGCAGTCATTCACGTATTCAATTTCAAAGCTTCATCTGAAAGGTTAAAGATCATTTCTTATCTCCAGAAAAGTGTTTTAGTCAGACATTTCTGTACAGGGTGTAAATGGTGCAGGGTGCTTTTCATGTTAGAGTTCTGTACAGGGTGCTTTTCATGTCAAAGAAGGGCCATTTAAAAGGTCTAAGGGCAAGAATCTGTTATAGAATTTTATGGAAAGTCACTGGACAAAGAAGAATGGTTGACTCTAATCCTTGCTCCCTGGACAGCTTTATGTACCTTACGTTAAGCAATGATTGTCGTTATCACTGAAATAGGCTTTAGTGCTGTGATGAAGGCCAAGGACTTCTCTCTCTTGAGTGTCTGGACCCCTGGGAAGGGAATTGTACCTTCTACTAAGCTACTTCTCTAGTCCAGAAAATCTTGCACTCCTTGTAACGCACTGTCTCTCATGGAGAGATCTGGAACATCCATTGTCCCACACCAGCCCCTATCACTATGTATAGGCGTGTATTTTTTAAGAGGGGGAAGAGTTGAGTCTGAATCTCCTGACATGAAGATACTCAGGTGCTGTGCTTTCCTTTGCTTTCCTGACTGTGTGCCAAGATAGTATTTTAATGAAGTTCCTAAGCCAGGCTGTTCAAGCGAACATGGACATTTTTGGGATTCAATGGGAGATAGCACTGAAAGGGGAAGGAAACCTGTTAGCAGAATCCAAAACCTTCCATCAAAAGCTTGTATTCCTAAGAACTTTGGCATTTAAGGTGTTAAGTGAGGGTTATGGAGCTTGCATATTTTAATGAGTTAGACATCTTTGTAATTTCAACTATTTATGTTCTTTCAGGAGTTTAGATCTTTGTTGAAATATATCTCTTGGACTGTACACAAGAGAACCTGACTAGGAGAACACCATTTGGCAAAGTCACTTTTCAGGTCTAAAATATATGTCTGTTCTAATGAGAGTTTTTGACTAGTCAGTTTTTGCCTGTTGCCTGGGAGGATGGTTCTAATCTCTCCCTTTTCATCACAGATCCCTCAATTAATGCTATTTTTAATTTCCTTTAAAATAATATTACCCAAACTGTGGTGTTTATTGTAAAATCTTTTTTTTCATCACGAGTTAAGGTCTTTGAATGATGCTGTCTTTGTGGAGAGTCTAGCTAAAGGAGTAGAGCTTATTTATAAGACAGATGTTCATCTGACTGCAATTTCAATTGCAATTTCAAATTTTCAATCCTTGCCAGTAATTTGGAGAAAAAAAATCTGCATGTCATTGATATTTTTTTTTTATTTTAACTACTCTTTTTATATAAGAAAAAATACAACAAAACCTGGGATTGATTTGATGAGATTGTTGCTATCTATTAATACCTAAAAATTATAAATGGAACACAAATAATTTCTTAGGTTAGTTCAATTAATCATCACTTGAAAAAAAACTTTCTCTTGAAAAGATTTGCTAAGCTTTGTAGAAAAGCAATGAAAGTATCATTATTGGAGACATCTAAAATTGAGCTAGACAAAAATTTCAAAATATATCCTGAGATAAACTATGCATTAGTAGGTAGATATACTGGATTAAATACTATGTCTTTTTCTTTCTCTGGTGTGTGAGATTCTGTGATTCAAGTCTTTTCTGCACCAGGCTGACTAATTTAATCAGCAACTATTATTATTATTGTGTGCTACTGCATGTATCAAATATAACTTTTTATTTTGGGTGTAATAAGTCATTCTGCTACATTATTACATACAAATTGGTTGCTATGAGAACCACTAAGAGTATGTTCATAGTAGGAATAGACAGCAAAGCTAGATGCTAAATAATTAATTCAAAATTAGTGACCCCTAAAAGTGCAGATATTTTTGATATCTATCAACATGTTTTAGTATAATGGAAGAACATATATCTTTAATCAGCTTTCAGTTACCTATGACAGTATGATGTTGCTTTCTAAATATATTAATGTCTAAGTTTATATATCTAATTTGTTCGATATAAATTAAGAGGTGAGTAGTCTCTTTTAGCGAGACTAGACTTCATTTATAATAGAATGGCTTTTGAATTATTGTGCTTCTGGGTTTTTTTATCTGTTGTCATTTAATGTAGGATATTATATTTAAACATGGTATTTCTTGAATTTTTGTCATAATTTGAGTCCTAACGTCACCTATCCATACCAGGGTTACCATTGCGAAGTCAGTGCTTAACCTGAATGACTATTTACCAGATTTGAGATCATATTATATCCTATTCTGTTCAGGGTTGAAAAGTGAAAACAATTGGTGGCAGAAAACATTATTCAGGACAGGAGAAAGGACTAGTAATAGCTTTCAAATATAAATTATATATGAATAGAATCTGATCTTCCAACTAGACATTCAGTGTCCAAAGCTGTGTTCATTAATTTCTAGGTTTAATAGCTGTATATATACACACTATATATGTATATATAGCACAGATAGATATTTAAACTATATATTTAAAACTATTGCTTTGAGTCAGGTCCTGAGAATGTTGATGGTGGTTTGGTATTTCCTTTTAGGAATTTTTACACTTTTTTGCCATATTTCTGCTGCAGTCATGTGTAGTACTGTCTTTGTGTTTGGCTAACAACTCAAAACCATTTAATCCTAACCCTACAAACAGGTGATAGAAAGAATTTTGTTTTCAGATGTGTTTTTCCTTTGCTTTTCATAGACAAACCCTTATTCCTGGGCAGGAGAATATATTAACTGTTATTTCACTCTCCTGTAATATCCAACTTTTCCTTGACATGAGCAATTATTTTTCATTATATTGACATTAAAGACACTTTCAATTATGCTTCAACATTATGTTACATATCCACAACTCTGAGCACTTCAGAAAGAATAGAGTGACATCTCATTTTTTAAATTTATATCCCTTTAAACTGATTACAAGCCAAAGTTTTCTATAATCAATATTTAATTGAACATCGAAGTAATATAGACACATAAGTCTTCTGTCAGGGCTTGGATTTCTTGCAATGCAGCTGTTAAAAGATGAGATGGTGATACAGGGGAATGCCAATACTATAGCTTCTACAATAAAATAAAGGGACAATAGCAGCATTTATTTTGCTATTACTCCCATGCATTCTTGGAGAGAGGGAGCAGGGGCAGAAAGACAGTTGCCCAATGTCAGACAACGAGTAAGATCTGAGTTTGAGTTTGTTCACAGGAGACTGTGCACTCTCCAGTGAATCCTGATACATTACTGAGCCCATGCTGTGTGACAGTGTGCAAGCACCATGTGCTGGCATGTGACTGTACCTGCTAACTACTAGAAGGTATCTTGAACATCCAGAAGGTATCGTTGAATGATCAATAAACATGCAACATTTATTATTGATTTGTCTATTACATCTTTGTGACACTTGCTTGAAGTTCGGTTAACTCACAATATATGTCTTTCCAAGATTTAAGCACAATTCAGTGTATTATTGAATATACTATTTGAAAAAAAGTGTTAAATTCATTCATTTTTGCATTTTCTCCTGGTTTCATAGGTACACTCACACTGTGTTACTCTAAAAACTCCCCTTGTTCACCTTCTGTTAGACACTTTCATCTTAGTATATTTTAGCATTTAAAATCTATTTGCTAAAATGTATTTGATTCAGTCATTTAAAGCTCTCACCAAGATTTTGGTGTATTTGTTTATTCAAGGAAAGGCAAAGTCTGTGGAAGGAGGCAATGTCTATTATACAAACAGGTGCAGCTGTAAAAAGAGTCCTTCTTCCACTCTGAAATAAAAGCAGCAACATTTAAGTCAGTATGAATTCAAATGCAGAAAGTGCTTTCAGCATGTGTGGGCCTGTGATAAACTTCTTACTCAGGCTACCAGATAGAGTATCAGGAAACCTTACACGTTTTTTAAAAACAGTGCAATAGTTAAGTATGAGAAGCAGAAGAAAAAGCCATGTAAAGCAAACATGCAGAACCCTGGACAGAGTGGGAACTTAGTCTGCCTTTATTTTACTTGTCTATAAGGCCAACTGTGTCTCGTTACTCCTGTCAGATGCAGCAGATAGGAGGTGTAGATAAATTGGTGGTGGAGAGGTTGCTTTGATGTGGATTTAATAGATGCTTCCCATCAGAGCAGGCTGCAGAATAGCTACCTAGAGAAAGGCTGATGATGGGCCTGCTGGTATGCCAATAAATAATAGCATGTTTTTTTTCTTAAAACAGGGTTCTAGCACTGGTGCCTAGAGAGGTTGGTAGGATGAGCTTCCTGTTAGTAGTCTCAGTTGTTGGTGATTGATGGTCTGGGGAAATCTGCAGGCACTGCTCTAAGAGGTGAGTACAGTAGAAGACTTGCTGAGAAGAGATATCATCAAAAAAGGAGCAGGTGCAGGTAGGGGGTCTGGGATGGGAAGGAAAAAGCACAACAGCAAACAACTCCAACTGGGGGATGGAAACTGTAATGTTAGTCTTTTCCAGGATACTGAGTAGGTTACAGGAGTAGCTACCTCAGATGCTACTAAAGAGTATATGGTTTCCATTTTTGTGGTGTGTTCTGAGAAGGTTGTTCTTCCTATACTGATGAAAATTAAATGTAGAGATGTAGCTTCTTTGTGTGAAGCATTACAGTGTCTACAGATAAAAGCAGTTCCCAAACACTGAGTGAAGAATATGAATATGCATGCCTTTTAAAGTGTGAGACTATTGAATTATGTAGTCTGACCTACCCCTGGCTTTCAAGTTTTGAGCTCCTTACCTTAAACTTAAGAACTGTAGCACGTAGGAAATTTAACTTGATGTTAAAATCTAAAAGTCCTTTTAATGGCAGGAACGATAATAGAGTGAAATATGAGTAGATGGCTCTGGCAGTTACTCTGTTGAAGATGAATATTGTTTCCCCCACTCCTTCTCTAGCCTTGGTAGGGTTCATATTGTCTAGATGGGAAAAGGTATTCCCCAAATAGGACATGTGAAAACTTTACAAGCTTGACCATGTGAGTAAGGCAAACCAGACAGACTTGTAGAAAAAAATGGTGACTTCCTTATCGGTAACACATCAGAGTGACAGTTTGCTATTATATTACTGTGTCATCCCCAGCTTGGACAAATTCCTTTTTGACAAAAGTGTGGACATGAGAAGAGCAGTCTCCCTACATTCCTAGACTGCACCTGCTTTATCTGTGCAAGGGCAGCTGTGTATGGATTGCTCTTTAACTTCTACAAGCGACATGAAGCACAAGGTTTAGTTGAAAGTGCAGTCCCAATGCTGTGCTGGATGCATTAGGAGTCTGTTGAGGACAACGTAGGTAGTGTGGTCCTTTCCTAGTAATTTTCAGCTCTTGGAGACTACAGATTCCAAAGTGTTGGAGGCTGCAGAGGCAACTGTGGCTTGCCTGCTTAGATAATTGTGCAAAGCCAGCTTCAACACACATTGGAGAATATATTTCCAATGCAGGATTAAAAATAATTTTGAGAAGAGATTTACATTGTATATATTCACAATTATACATGTGTGTGATTCCTCTGCTTATGTTTAGCCTTGTTCACTATCAGGATTTAACCCCACCTGGCAACTAAGTATGACCTAACCGTCTGCTCCCTCCCACACACTGGGATGGGGAAGAGAAATAGAAGGGTAAAAGTAAGAAAAGTCATGTGTTGAGATATAAATAAATTAATAGCAAAAGCAAAAAACCTGTGCAAGCAAATCTAACAAAGAATTACTTCACCACTTCCCACCACAAGGCAGGTGTTCAGCCATTCCCAGGAAAGCAGGGCTCCATCGTCTGTAATGGTACATGGAAGACAATGGCAGACAGTTTTCAGAATATGTTAGGTATTGTCCTAGGTAATAAAATAATTATCAGAGCTTCCTTTTTAATGTGTGTGCTCCTTGGTATTTCCTGAGGGGGAAACAAATTGCAGTTGCTAACCTAAATTACAAAAATAACACAACTACAATTTTAACCACCAGCACTAAGAAATCATGCGGGTTCCATGCTGCTGCTGAGCAAGACTTTTGTGTATCACTTTCATGTTGAAAGAGTAACTAAAGGTTCATAAAATATTATGAACTCAGTACTGACATTTTTGGTTTTCTTAAATGAAAATTTGTGTCTTGTCAGTTGGTGAACATTTTTATCATACGTTGTCATTCTATTTCACAGCTATACCAAATCTTATTAGTGTTTTCTGCAGCACTTTTCAGACATCCTAAATGAAGTCAACCTTGACCAATACACCTTGACACTGACCTGTTCTTTTTTTGACATGGAAACAGAAATGAATTTCTAGATGATGAATAGATACTAACCTTGAAAAAAAAAAGGAATATACTCAGCATCCACAAAGTCATTAATTGCAAAATTATTATCCTTAATATTTTCCTATTGGAACAAATAAATTGTTTCAATAAAATGTAGAAGTTATTTTCATGTGCCTGGTATTAAAATTAGTTTATTTTATCATACTCTGGATTATAAAAACCACTGTGGTATGAAAGGTCCAGTTGACCGAATTCTATCAGATGTTTATGAAGAGAAAATTGTAACGCAGCTACTACTATGGAATACATATTAGAATCTTAAAGAGAATCTAAGTGAACACTGCAATCCTTTTGAAGGCTGTACTGCTGGCAGTGCCATCTTTCTATTCTCCAGCAGTGTGAATACTGCTGCCTTTGCCTTGTTATGGTTTCAAAGTTTTGATTCTGTTTCGTTCCAGGGTGTCTCTCCACATAGTATGCTGTGCTCTGCAGGGATTTGAGGTTGCTACAAGGAATTTTATAACCATTTTTAAGTTATGTACATACACCAAGCATGAAGTTCCACCTAAAAAAATAAGCATGCATGTATATAAATAAATCCCCCCCACTTCCCACTTTGAATCCCAACCATAGCTATGAAATACCATGCTAGACTTCTTCTTTTCTCCACTGCAGAAGTATTTTCATCTCTTTCAAGACTCTCTAGCCTCAAAGCTGTCAATTCCTAACTTTTGAAGCTGCTAGGTTTTGGGTTTTTTTGCTATTTTTTCCCATATCCTTGGTGGGACCTATTACCTTCTATTCCAGGATAGTAATCAGAACTGTATTACTATTCCAGCTGAAATGCAAAGAAATTGAAATTCTCATTTCTTTCTTTTACACATTGTTGCTGCATAGCAGTCATTAAACATTTGTCATGTTACTACAGTGAAATGTAGCATTGACTTTATAAATATGACAAATATTCCTAGTGCTATCCATTACTTATCCTCTTTCAAATCTTAAAATAGTCAAATGCCACATTTTAAATATTGCAATTCAGAGAAGTGGAGGGCAGTCATCTTCTTGTTGATAGGTCCAAACCATAACATTATCTCCTGCAAGCTGTCAGTCCTAAGATCTCAGTATTTAGAGATTTGATTAGTCCATCATTATCTTTACTTGGTGGTTTAAATGATAAAGTTTTATTGGATTCATGTCACACTATTCATCATTAATTCACTGTGACTTATTTCAGTATTACATATTTATTTTAATTGACTTGCTTAATATATGTTGATGGAAGATGTAGGCTCAGTAATGTTTCATTAATATTTTGTCTTATTTCAGAACCCAGTGTGACAGTGAAAATACTTGTTAGCTTTCTTAGATACTCTAGATATTTGCTCAAAAAAAGATGGAGACATAAGCTCTGGCTGAATGTGATGGGGAAAAGGAACATTTTACTTTTAAGTGAGATAAACTGGTGATTGTAGGTAGATATGGATTGAGAAGAACACCCATAGCTTCAGTGCTAAAATTCTTCAAGTTTTGGAATGTGTCCTAAACAGAAAGAATAAATGTTTATAAGGAATGATACCATCTTTCAACACATTTTTTTAAACTAATGTGCAGATTCACACTGGCTAACAGTATTGCTGTCATGCAGGAAGCCAACTTATCCTGTACTTATAGTCCAAGCCATCTGCAAAAATTGAGCAGGATTTATTTGCCGGAGGTACAAGTAAAGGGCTGTGGGCTAAGAGAGGGGGGGCTGCGGTGTGTGTTTGAACACAGTCCTGGGGCATGGCAGCTGCCATGGATGAGCCCATGCTTTGGTACTCCTGCCCTTAGCCACTGCCAAGTTTTCCAGGAAACAGATGCCTCATCAGCCAGCTCTGGAATGCCATTCTTGACTGGATTTTTAAGGTGTGATTTTCTAGCCTCAGCTGTTACCCTGTCCATAATAAATGAAATATCTTTATATATAAGAATCGATACTTTCTAAAGTTTAAATGTGGTAGATGTGAGACACAATCCAGTCCCTTGTGTGGTAACTTTCTAAAACCAATTTGTGGTACAGTTCTACAGAGTCATTCTTCTGCATCTGGCACTATGGAGTATGTCACAGGTATTGACTATTTTGGTGTGTTTTTTCTGTAAGTTTCTAGAACCTTCTGAGACGTAGAGGTCACTGTAGGAACAGTTTGCACTCTTCACTTAGAAAACCATGCAACCCCCCTAAATCACTGAAATCCCAGGCTTCTCTGGTTAATTTTCCATGCTTCTTCACCACTAAAGAGATGTTTCAGTTCATCCTAATTCTGAGGTTATCCAAGCTACATTTAAATGAGCTAATTCAGCTGTAGGAAGAAGGGTAATTTAGTGGATGGTGAACTGTGAACTCCATGCTTCTGTAATTAGACTGCTACCAGTAACTGAGTTAGCTCAAGAAGTATATAGAAAACATGGAAGTCTGCATGCTAGCGTATATAATGAGTGCCTCAAAGAGCAGAGAGATTTGGACTGTCAGTACAGCTGATTTTTCCCTAGTGCACTATACTGAATATCTAGGTAGATGTTTTGAATTCCTTCATTCTTTGCTGCCTTTTAACTTCATTTTTCTATGGATATATGACTTTAAGCAATCAGAAATTCTGTGTATGTGAATTTGAACAGGCAAATCTGTTTCTCTTAAGTTGCCAATTTTAAAATTTCTAAAATTACTGACTTAACTGAATCATTTCAGCAGAAGTTGGTAGAAGTCCATGTCTCCTAAAAAAACCCTTCAAATTTAGGTGTGCATAAAAGGCTTGTGAAAATAGGCAGTCAGGTTAAAAAGGAAAATTCTAAAAATGTGCCATTGGAGAAGTAGGTATTATGAAATGTCAAACAATCTACCCATGCAAATTCCTCAGATACCTTTTATGTCCTGTACTGGGAACAGATTCAGTTGGAAATGTTATTTTCTTAAATGCCAAAATCTCTGACAAGACTTCAAGAAAGTGCACATAGTTAATTTTGTTGTGTATAGAGAAATGTGGGAGGTTTGTAATACCTTTGAAATCAGTGGAATTTAAAATATCTTATTGGTATATTTAGACTTCTACAGTATTTGTTATTTCAGCATTTAAAAGCAAAATTTCACCAAACACTAAATGCATTAGTTTCAAGTTTTAAACTTTGATAATTATGTTTATATACAACAGTTAGAACATCTTCCTCTTCATCAATATCTGGATAATAGCCTGGTCAAAGAGAGAAATTGGGAGATGAGGCTATGGTTAAGTTTATGGTTGTATGACCAGATATTTAGGAATACCTGAAAGAATTATGTAAGGATATAGACATTTCAAAAATGTCTAAAAGCTCTCTTTTTAAAGATGAGTGACGGTGTAGGTGTGCTCTTGGGAAATAACATTATGTTGTTACAACCAAAGATTGGAAACATTTCTTTAAGTTATTTTAAAGCTCATTGCATACAATTTGTGTATTGGTATGAGGTCAAGCTGAAGCGAATATAAGTATTTGAAGAGACACAGCTGCCAAGAAAAGAGAAATAGAAGTCTGAAGATATAAACCTGTGTCTGAAATTCCAGAAGGAAGAATGCAGATGTCCTATTATGAAGACACAAGTTGCAGTGGACAATGGGATGTCTGTGAAAAGAAATCTAGCAAGTGGCTCAGTTTCCATATGTGTTGCCTGAAGTGCTTATTAACACAATGCAGGGACTGAATTGGACCTATTCTGTGTTAGGAGTTAATATGGTTCTTTATGGAAATAGCACCAAATAAAGTCTATGTCAAGACTTCAAATTAATATTCGCCTAATTTGTATATATATAATAAAGTAGATCTTCACACATGTTAAGGAAAAAGAAAAAATACCCCAAAACCACAACAAGCAAGTTATTGCCTCTCCTAGTGTAACAAGCAGGTTTGGAGTGGAAAAGGGCTTGGCACCTCTAAAGTCTGAAATAAGTAAATGATTACTTGAGGTATTCTACTAAAGTTCTGTACCTTTTAGAGAGAATCAAATATAAAATATACTTCTGGCCATGACTGTAGATAATTTCATAAGTTTTAGCTTTCTTTAGCTTAGCTTAGGTATAGGGTATAATTTTGCTTTGCTTAATGTTCCATATGAAGGCAAAATCTCTGTTGTTCCTGTCTGTCCATAGTGCTAAAAAATCCAGATACTCTTATGGTGGCATGGAAACTGGAACAGCCCCTGGAACAATATCTGAAAGGATGTTTTTAAATAGTAAAGCCTTGTTTTAGCATGAAATGTTTAGTATTGAGGTTTTGCTAGATGCAGTTACAAGATCAGTAACAGCACGCCTAAAATCTTCCAGCCACATCTCCCATCAGTGCTACAGTCAGGAATATATTTAGTCATCTATCCCTTCTTAATATTGATCAAAATTATTCATAATTTAGGAGTAATTGAAAGCTGCACTTCTGCTTGACGACTAGTATTGGAGGTTTTCTACTACTTAAATACCTAAAGGCTTTTTAAAATATTTGAGTGTTACTCAAAAAGTAAAACCAAATATTTCAATCCTCTGATTGATGAGAGTATTCCAGATAGGTAGGAAACTTGGTTGGTAGGAACAGCAGCTGAAGTTCTTGATTGGTATGATTCAGTGTATAAACTTTTTTTAAATCAGGCAGTGAAATCTTTTACATGTTAAACTAATTTTAGACAACATCTCTACTAAAATAAAAATAGTCAAACCAAATCAACCTACCAACTCTACTGTCAAACCCACAAATTTAAATAATTTTACTAAAAAAGTAGTAGCAGAAGTGGTAAGGAGGCATGTCTCACAGTGTGTGTTTGTGTGTGCATATATACATTTACTCTGAAATAATATGAAAGCAATATTCTTCCACTGAAATCACCATTCTGTGCATCTAGGGAGCTTCACACAATTTCCATAGAATCAGGTGTTTTAAAACAAATCCTTTTCTTATATCCTCTTAGTGTTTTAAGTTTTATTACGTTTCAGATCCAGTATTAGAGTAGAATATCTTCCATCACGGCCTATGCCACATTTAACGAGAGTTTCCCAATAAAGTGAAATGTTACTTTTTCTTGACAATTTTTTGATGTACCCAGATGAAGACAAATTTCTTTTGTTTGCCTGCAAAACCAAGTTTTGTAGTGCCTTCTGATTAAATCAGTTTATCATTCTAGAATAGGTTTTGTTGGTCTGGCTTCTCTTCTGCCCTGTATGATACAGATATATGTCCTACTGCTGCAAGGTTCAGAAAATCAACATGGAAAAAAAAGATCCTGTTTGTATTTCCTGACCTCCTCATGATGTTTATTTTGTCTAGTTTGTTACCTTTTGAGACTTTTAAGTGGTAACTATTTTCCTTTGTTTTCTAAACGTGACATGAAGTTATCTGCAAATGCTGTGTGAGGTAGGTAGGCAAAAGATACAACGATCATGATAACAAAAGTTTGATTTAGGGTAGCAAGGATCAAATTTACTGGGGGAAGAGTATGAGTAAGGAAAAAAGATGTAGCTAAATTATACCTATAATATCTGTCAGAGACAGTCATGTCTCAGAACTTGCTATCTATTAGAACAATAATTCTGCAAGAGGAAGGCAGTGTTATAAACTCTAGCCCAGAGGACAGTGCTGTAGTCTACCTATATGAAGGTATAGATGACAGCTTAATAAAGCTACCTCCCTGTCAGGTTCTTAAAACTTTGATTTCTGTAAATGGCCATGTCTAATTGGATTTAAAATTAAAATACTGCTTCTCCACTGGCCTTGGAACTGTCTAGGGACCAGAAAAATGTGGACAAAAATAAAAGCTTGGCTGCTTGCTTCATTTCTTTATTGTGCTTTTCTCTTCTCTATGTCACAGTACAGTGTGTGATGTCTTACCTGAATTATGGTGATTGACTTCCATCTGAATTCATGCAGATGGACCAACCCTGAAATCTTTGAATTTATGAAATTGCAGATGATGATTTTCCACAATCAGTGTTGTGTTCTGACATAACAGAATAAATCTAGCTGTTTCTTAACTCAAAGTGTTATGCAAAGTTTGAGACCTTTTTGATCATAGAATTGATCACAGTTTTAGAACTTCTTGGTGGTTTTGGTGCAAATGGATGTCATTTGCTTTGGACTGGATATTAAATGCCCAAGTCTTCATGCCTTGGAAGGAATAGTTGCCGCAAAACAGAAAACAGTTATGACTGAAAATAGCAATGGCAACTGGTAAATGTTCACTTTACTAAATGTCCAAAAATCCATAGCAGAGTGATTAGAAAGTGACTCTGCGGGGATGCAAATTCTATTATGAATAACAAGTGTATGTAAAAATTAGATGAAAGAGGATTTTAGTAATGTAAATCAAAAACTGGAAATTGCACAGAACTGATAAGGGAAGGACAGAAGGTGACATTTATAGTCAGCAGAAATAAGAAAAATAAGAGGATTATTTATATGAAGGACAAGATAAATCCTGAGAATTTTATCAGTACGTTTCTAGATAGCAATCGTGGAATCGATCATGTGAATGCAGAAATGACAGAGATGCTCAATAAAAATTGAACCTTGAAATACGTTGAATAAGTATTTGGTGAAGAGAGGGAAGGAACTTGATGATGCAATATGCTTTGCTTTCCTACAGTAATTAAGGAGGTTAAGTAACAGCTACTAAACTAGAAAGCCTTAAATCAGCAGATCCCAATAACTTCCTTATTACCTGGCAGAACTGCTCTCTGGCAGTTTGTCAGAGACTGAAAATAATTCATGCCTCAAACATTGATACTACAAAAGGCAACAACCAGAGATGCCTCCCTGAAGACTGGGACTTTGGACTGAAAGTCAAGCTGCTGATTAGATAAAGGGAAAGCCCTTTTGTTCAATCACCTGAAACAAACAAGGCTGGGGGAAAAGGTATGCATCTCCAAAAAGCCAAAGCCACCAGCTGTGCTGAGAGAATCATGCCCGGCTGAGTTTGGGGTGGGGGGGAACACAGCTCACAGAAGCCAGGCTTACAAACTTCCCCCCCCAACCG
>VZTJ01004589.1:0-32900 GCA_013397795.1 Orthonyx spaldingii | reverse complement strand
GGGGGGTGTGGGGGGGGCTTTCGAGAACCAGTACCTCAGCGGTGCGTGTAGTACACGTCGGTGGTCACCAGATGTCTCAGCGAGCGGATGTCGAAACACGGGAAGGCCGAAGGGTCAAGCCATAAAAGATCTATTTATTAATTAAATTCAGCTTTTATATACAAAATGGATTCCCGCCTGATTGGTCTGTGACTGCACGCCCCCCGTAGCAATTGGCCACCTCGATTCATGAGAGTTTCACTACCTTTATCTTAGTTTATATAAACAAATAGATTCTTTCTCACGAGAAAGAGGTTTCTGTGCTGCCACAAATCCCTGCTACAAACTGTTGGCTTTTTCTTACTGCAATTCAGGGGTGGGGAGATGCCCTGTAAGACACAGCCTTGTTTTCCTTAAATGCAGAAGTAAATGAATGTGTGTTATTTTACAAGTTGCAGGGAATATGTTGGTTTTGTAAGTAGGAAGATGTAGTGTGATTAAAAGCACAAAAACAGTTTTACAGGGAGTCACTGTACTGAGCTGTATTTCCCCTGGAAATCCTTCACTATTGATATGGAGTCACACGTCTGCAGCAGGAGGGGAGATGGGGAGTGAACTGTTGCAGTGGCTGGTCTCCTCTGAAGCAGGGCAACAGCCAGGGACATGGGGAGGACAACACAGCCTCATGAGCAGTGGAGCTGGCTACACATAAGGAGATTTATGGGAAGGGTGTGTGTGCTGTCTTGTTATTTATATCTCATCACCAGGCACCTCTGAATCAACTTGCAGGCAATAGGTACAACTTCAGACGGCAAATCAAGTCAATGTTTTGTTACTTTTGCATGGCCTAGACCTAGAAGTGGTTGATATTATTGGGGCTTAGTTTCAAGAAAATTTAGCCCTGAACCTTGTTGTGTCTGGTGGATCCTGGACAACGAACAGGATGGGAGCAGGATTTTTTCACATCACAGTAGCATTTCCACAATTAACCTTCCATACCAACACATTCATTCATCCTTCTGCTAAGGTTATCTTTTGGTATTCAGCCAGTACACCCTTTGGCATGTTTCCAGTTCAGGAAAACAGAAAATAGCCTCAACAGTCAACACAGCATTTTTATGCTAAATCACAGAGTTGGAGCAAACTGAAATAAATCTATTAGAAATTGGAAGATGGGGATGGGATAGGTTGGGAATCCTTCTGTCAGCTCTGTTTATTTGCCAGATGCTTACTCAAGTGGCCAGATTCACACACAGAAAATTTCCTAGAATGTTTTATTGTTTTATGTTTCTTCAAGAAGTATGACAAAATGTTATGTAACAGGGACTATCCAGAAAGGGCATATTACAGTTTGCAAAGCCCTGCCTCGCACTGGCAATCTCAAAAAAAAATATTTTATCCTCTGCCACCAGCTGAATAAGAAAAGTAAAGCCTTGGAATCTGCTCTTCCAGTACGGTTTTGTCTGACAAATTTGTCCGACAAATGCTCAAGAGTGCAGCATTTTTTTATCTCCTTTGACTCAGGTGTTTATTATTTACTGGATTAATGCTTTATTGAGGTGGGTAAAGGATAAGGGCCTTATTTTTTAATTTCTCAATCTAGTTTTTGACCTTTTGTAAACTGAAAGAGGTCTTTCTTGGGCATCTTTTCCTTTACTTCCAGAGAGTCTGCAGTCTTGCAGAGGATGCCTTTCCTCCCACTTGGGCTTTCTGAGCGCCTGAAGTACTGAAGGCCACAGATGACCATTGTACTCTGAAATAGGTATATTCAGAAAAAGCCAGTATTTTTCTGAAAAAACACTTTTACTTCCATGTATACATATTATTCACAAGTATGTTGTGCAATATCAGATGGAAATATGGATATAAACAGGTCCAGCCTGAGTTCTCTTGTAACTAGGCTGGAATAAAATCTTCAGCATTGCCATGAACTCCTACCTGTGGTTCAGAAGGAAAAGCTAGGAGAAAATACCCCACAGGTGTGACAAGGATTATAAGTGCATGAACTGGGTGGTGATAATACTTTCTAGTAGCTGGTGTGACAAAGTTGAATTGTGAAATATAGACTGTTGTGCGTCTACAGCAGCTGATGAAGTAGGACTTTAAAATACCTGGTAGGACTAAATCCTAAAGAAATATCACAATTCATTTACCACAGATCCCTTACTTAGCCGTTGCATGCTATTATCTACATATCACTGTCTTTCTGATGAAAACTTTTGGGTTTAATGCAGTGTAATGTGTTGACCAGACTATTAACACAATGTGGCCAGCCAGGATAGCATTTGCAAGATGGGGGTGAGGACTGGGAGACGAAAAGAAAGGAAAGAAATTTGTACTTCACGAAGTGTGTGTTCTACTGACCCAGTCCCACTATTGGTATTAATCTGTAGTCTGGACAAAGATTCCTCCATAAGAAGACTGGGCAAAAGAAAATGCATAAGTAAAATCTGTGGCAAAGGAAGCTTCAAGAAAACTAAAAAGCAAGATCAGATAAAACAACTTGAGAAGGTAAAGGTGAGAAGGGAACCTAGAATTTTCAAGTCATATTGAAAATGAGTTTGGGAATAATTCCAAAATGGAAGTGTAAACATTGCTTTCTTGTCTGTAGTCTGAAAAATGCCCTGTTTGTTCACATGTGTTAAAGGCTAGATGCTGGCATGATAAATTTTGTACAACTCCTCTTATGTCTTTAAAAAACTTTGACTTTTATTTATTTGCCTAAAATGAATACCCATTATGAAATTATTGTTGTGCACTTGACATTTTAAACATATTATATCCAATTAATAAATCAGCAACATCTGCTACCCTGCACTAAAATTCCTGTAACTAAAGTTGTGCAAGCCCTGGAGATTCAGCATTACGTGAAATAGATTTGTTTAATATAATTGAACATAATTGTGCATGTAATGTTTTAACGTAATATTACTCAGCAGATGTGCAAATAATAGCTAGTTTATTTGCCACCAGCCATATGGTGCTGATGCATTGTAATACTTGGCAAGACAAGTTTATTAATCTGAGTGAGTGGACCAATGCACTGAAACTGAGGTTTGGTGGTGATATGGGGATGGTGATGTGTGCCTTGAGAAAACACCAATGACTTAGTCTGCCAAATAACTTATAATAAGTTTTGTTGCCCTCTGTTGGTAAGAGATCCTGAGCATTACTGTCAAATAGCTGGTAATTCCATGGAAACACATGTTTAAGATGAGCCTGTTGTGAAACCCAGAACAAGTTTATTGCATAAAACAGGAACTACAAAGTGAACATGTGATTGTCGGATGACTTTGGATTATTTCATGAAACTCATCAGAAAAGAGACACAAGATTCAGTTTTAATTTATAAAAATTCTGGTCTGAAACATATTTCAAACAAGCTTCTGTTTTAAAGAAATTTCTTATATTTGAGATTCTGAAGAAAACAGCTATTCTAATTAAAAGAGCAATTGCTGAGAAGGTGGGAAAGTTTACTGTGTAAAAGGATGTAAAAGAGATAGCAAAACACTAACACAACTTCCTTGGTAGTCCAAAAGAAAGAAAATTACAGCTAATAGTTGCCAGCGTTTGATCTACGTTCTTCTAGTTCTTTTCAGCCAAACATTAAGGAATTAAAGTGTTCCTGCATATCCAGAAATAATAAAATTAGGCCCATGGATTCCCAGCAGAAATTTGATATTTTCTGTATATCTTATGTGTTTAAAGACCCTGAAACATGACCTTCTAATGGTCTAGTGTTTGAATTCTGACCCTGCAGTGCTGATCTGAATAATGTGTTTGCTCTGACTAAGCATGCCTTCCTAAAGCTTAGACTTCCTTCTTCTGTCCTCTTTTGCGTACCTCCTGGACTTAATAGTAACTCACTGAAGGATATGAAATAAAGATCTGCATTTGTGTGGTGGACTGTCTTAAATATTTTACACCTTAAAAAAAAACAGTGGCTGCTGTTAGACTGGGGTTACCCGTAGTCTATGTTTGATTTTTTGTGTGCCATGGGCAGTAGTTCCCATGGTCACATATCCATGGCTGCCAAGCCTCCCATCTGTGGATTTAAAAGTGATATGTGAAACTGACAATATGGGAATGGGAGAGCTGCACTACCATATCTTTGCTTTCCTTCTTTCATTTTATTATTCTGCTAAGAATAATTCTAATTTTAAAAACCACACCAACTTTTGGAGCAAGGAAGTTTTTTGAACTTTATGTTAACAGTAGGTTCAAGTACTGACCAGACTGCAGCAATTTGTGCATGTGCATTGAATACCTCAGCACTGTAGTCAGAGGAATTCTGTATGCTTTTAAAATTGACTAATACAACTCAAGACCAGAAAGATTCATTATGGTTATCTAGTTTAATTTCTTGACTATCATCAGCCATGAAATTGTCCCAGAGATTTTTAGCATCAAAAAGGCAAGATAGACTATAGATTCAAGCCAGGCTAACAATTTTACCTCCTAAATCTTCTCTCATTATTTTAAGAGTGAAAAGTAAGGTATTAGCCCACTAATCTTCTTTCAGTGATAAATTTTTTTAGAATTTTTATATCATCCAGTTTTCCATAATGGATATGATTTCAGATGAGTCTGGACATTTTCAATCTGGATCTGTATATTTCTCATTGTAGGGCGCAGTATTCAAGAACAAGATATCTGTCTCAAGGATCCTCTTAATGGGATGTCCTCTTGGATCTCAGAGGAGTAATATCTGGATGAAGTGTTCCCTGTGGCAGTTTGGACACAGTCTGCTACTCCATGAGGCAGAGGTTCATGATTTCCCAGAGAAAATGTTCATGGGCCATGGGAGTTTGGAACTTGATTTTTAAGGTCCCTTCCAACCCAAGCCACTTTGATTTTTTGATTGTGTGGCTGTATGAGGTCATGTCTTCATCACAGGTTCATTCAGTGTCCTGCAGCTCCAGTGGCACCACATGTCCAAACTCATTCTGCTTTATTTAGACACCACAAAAACAGGACACTATTGAACATGTGCTAGAAAAATGTGACCTACACTTCTCACATTGTATTCTGTAATAGGCTGAAGTGAACTTTTCCTAACTGTTACAAGGTTTAGTAGGTTCACTTTTGCAAAAACTCAATTATAGTTGATCTCTGCAAACTAAAACATAGTGTGACCCTTCATTTCTAGAGCTCGGCTTCTTGGGCAAGATCTCTACTGTATATCCCAGGTAGACTCATGCCTGGAGAATACTGTACCTATCTTCTTCAAGGAAAAGTCCAGCAATAACATACTGCAACAATCTTCCCTGCTAAAATCTTTTTCATTGCCAGTCTTGTCTTAACTTCTCAGTGTACTGGTGGTATGGGTTTATGGATGCCAAACATTCCCCCTTGCATGCAATGGATCACAGCTCTTCTAGGCAGACAGTCTTTAATGTGAGATTTTCAGTCCTTTGGGGTTTTGTAGGAATTGCTTAATTTATCTTAATGACTTTAAGTCAAATCATGTGTAGAGAAAGTAGTTTGTGTATCAGGGCTATCTGACTTACCTCCTTAGAGGGTTCACAGCAGAAGCCTAGATGCTTCTTTAATTCTTAATTCTTCTGCTCATTTAGACAGACTTGTTTAGGCCCACTTCACAAGTCTCCCTCACTCTGTTTCTCACCTGATTGTCCATTCGGGCAGGCAAATGAGTATTTCTTGTTTAATTTCACCTATCCATAAAATGGTAATTATTTGGATTACAAATTTTGTTGAGAACATAAACCTTAATGGATCAAATACTATTAAAAACTTTAATATAAAAGCTGAAATTAAGAAGCATTCATGAGTAGGAACTCATTGTATGCAATCTTTTTCTCACTGCATATGTAGAGGGGATGGTTGTACAGATAAATGTACCTGACTTCTTGCTCATAAGAAAGTGTTAAACATATTTCCTCCCCCATGAAAAATTCTGATGTTAATTCAGTATGTTTTGTTTTATCCTGAAAAGTACCAATGTTGAGGGTTTAGTAAAGTAATGAGCAAAGTACTCTCTGCATTCTTTAAATGCCTGGGGATCCTTGGGATTCTTGGGATGAAAGGTAAAATATAAATTTAATATATTATTAGCATTACTTTTGCTAATAATAATAATTCAAGCCCAGAAAAATGTTTATGGCTAAATTATTATAATCCCCAAAACAAATGGTTTTATACAGAAGCAGAACCGCTGACACAAGCTTCCTGTAACAAGACAATGCCAGCAGGCATTACAATAACTCAAGCAAGGGCCAGTCAAAACGATACAGCCATTGTGTTGATGTGCTGTATATGATTGTGAGTATTGGTGCCAACTGTGTTATAAACCACTCCCTGGAAATAATAAACCTGACAGATAATAGAAATGAAGTCAGCATTTTCTCCTTAATCAGAATGTTTTGTAAGCCTGGCCATAGTGTCTCAAGATTCAGTAGGGAATATTTTGAGTTCCCTCTCCCTGAAAAAAATCCAAAAGCTTTTTTAGGTTATGTCAGTTGTTTAATAAAGCTAATGGTTGTTTTCTCACACCTTCTGAAGCTCTGCATGAGATAACGCTTTAGGGGAGAGTGGCAATTACAGACAGAGTAGCGGGACACTTCCTCATATTAGCCCTGCTTGTTGCCTGACAGCAATGCTGGAAAGCTGTTCTGGAGCTGAAGCCTCAAGCTGTAGGTGCAGCCGGGACTCAAAGCAAACTGACTTTGGTAGATCATTTGGTGGAGGTAGGGAGCAGGGGGCAGTTTTATAGGCATACATATCATGCACTCCCTTCGGCTCATGGGAGACGAAAGTTGATGGAAGTTTAAGCCAGATTAAAAGTCCAACTGAGGAAATGTGTGATCACAGATTGCCTCGTCTTTGCTTTTTATGCAAGCCTCCTTCTGACTCTACTTCCTAACGTACCATATTAAAGAAGATGTTTGTTTAAATAATACGACATGCAGCTTCTCTCTTAAACCTTCCACACAAAAAACCTACCTGCCATTACTTTCCAACTACAATCTGGATTGATTATTTGTGCTTACACTTCAGATTTTTCCTCCTACAATCTTTTTTTCATGAAAGCAAAGGTAGAAATGCTGCCAGATAAGCTGGGTTGTCCTCCCCTTAGTTTGCTGTAAATGCAAAGCCATTATAGGTTTCCTATTACCTCAGCAATACGTTGCCTTTTTACTCCTTGCAAAAGCTGGGTATTTGACTTAGAGTTTGGAAGAGAAAAAGGAAAAAAGGTGCCTTTACAAGGTTTATTTTTGTATGGGAAGGCCCAATTGCTGTAATAGTAGATGAGCTATCCAAGTGTTCACTTGGTGTTTGTCCACTGCAAAGTGAAACTCTAAATTGCAGTTCTCTCCTGATTCCCTCTGGAAGGTGATATCCATCTGGAAGATTTGGCTTTGAACTTCAGGAGGGTTCGTAAAGTTCGTATTAAGTAAAGTACTGACTTGCTGTTTAAATTAACTTGATGGTAAGTCCTGCTCCATTTTTCAGCTTGAGTTTTTGCTTCAGGGATGCTAATTATTTTTAGAATAATTTCTAAAGGCATCTAATATTGATACAGGTGGATATTTAAACTTTGTTCATCCTTCAACTACCACTGCATTTTAGCCTGGCATCCTGAAAAGTAATGGGTAAGGGGTATCATGGGCTACTCAAAGACATATAGGGAGAATTCAGGCTCTTTGTGTCACAACTCATTTGGTAGAATTAGTGGAAGTGTTGCTCCAGTACTCATCCCAAGAGACTAATAACAAATTTTCAGTTAGCTCGTTAACATTGCCAATGCCTGTGTTGTAATGCATTTGAACACTGACAGTGTGCCCCAGCCAAAACCACCTGTAGTTATACTTATCAAAGCCCTCAAGAATTCGTCAAGGCCACTGAAATGTAAGCTGCGCTAAATTGGGAAAGGAAAAGCTGAAAAACAGAATACCAAGACAGCAAGAAATAGATAAAGAAAGACTGTGCTGCACTTAATCAAGAACCAATTATATTTTCTGAAAGGTGCATGCAAAGCACGTGGACAAGCTAGAGGGACCAATCATGTAATGTGTGATCGCGTGTACAGCAGTTGTAAAAGTATAAACAAGAGTGCTTTGTAAACAATAAATGGCTTCTGCGAAATCATATTGATTCGTTGTTCAGAAGTCCTGAGCTCCCACACCTGTGATCCACAGCATGGCCACAGAACTGCAATGTCAGTGCAGCATTTGATAAAGGACCTACCTATTCATAAAATCTCCTGGCATAGACAATAGTGACATTTAGAGTCAAGAAATTAAGGTGTGCAGATGAAGACCAAGTGAGCTGCTCCAAGACATAATTAGCGCAAGCTTCTTGGCCTCAGAGCATCTTAACAGGGACAGCTTCACAACCACAGTATCCTTTCCCTTTCTTTCGCACTTCAGAACACAGAAGAGACTCTCTCTTGTCATTAGGTACAGGAGATGTCACTAGCACTGTCCATTCTCCTCTAACACTGGTTCTTGCTACAGATCTGGCTACAAATTCAGTCCTATTGTAGCCATGTTCATGGATCAGCTGGAAAATCCTAATTTCCTACCTTTTTACTCTGTATAAAGTCCTGTATCAGGTAGATTTAGATTAGATATTAGGAAGAAATTCTTCAGCTTTGGTGAGGGTGGTAAGATGCTGGAACATATTGCCCAGAGAATGTGTGAAAACTCCATTCCTAGAAGTGTTCAGGTCCAGGTTGGATGGGGCTCTTAACAATCTGGTCTAGTGGAAGATGTCCCTTCCCATTGCAAGGGAGTTGGATCTAGATGAACTTTAAGGTCCTGTCCAACCCAAATCAGTCTATGATTCTATTTTTCAAGAGTTTATATTCTGCCCTGCCAGCTGAGTAGACTTACTGATCTGATCTTTCTGCTCTCTAACTAGTCCAACCCTGTGCTAAGGACTAATTTTTCTTTGATTTGAAGGAGAAGGGGTAAAAGAGGGGAATGCAGGTAACTGTGGTCAATTAAACTGATTTGTGGCAAAGTGACAGCAAATCTCCTTCTGCACTTTCTGTATGTTTGAGGGAGGGCCATTCTATGTTTGAAACAGGACAGACACAGATTAGAAGTTTTTAGAAACAGAAGCCCTGCCTTTATAAATGGTCACCCTATAGCAATCTCCTGTGCTTAAATAGTACAACTTGTAGCCAGTGTGAGATTTATAACATACTCTAGGCAAAACTGTGACCCATGAAGGATGCTCTGTCTTGCTTTAATTTGGCATCCAACCAAGCTGTGTCTGCACTCTTACAGAGAAACCTGCAACACAGTCTTTATGTGCACACTTGAATGTGTGTGAGCACAAGCTGAGCTAATTTCTGATGCTAAGCATCACTTAAGACTGAAATATCTGTGTCTGTATGATGATACATGAGTGCCTGAAAGATTGTCAGATCCCTAATCAAAAGTCTTTTGCCTTGGGGGCTGCCATTAACCTCTCTGCAGTATTACTCATTCTGGCAGGTAGTATTCCAGAAGCTTACAAATGTAGGAAGCCACGAAAAATTAGGAGGTGAAGAAACACCTTTTTTATCCCAAGAAAGTTGTATCAGGACTGCTATTGTTCTGGCAAGCTTTGAACAGGCTTTCAGAACAAGAAGGCTAGAGTCTATGCTGCTAAAAATCAGAAAGGATATCCTTTCCACCATGGCATGGTGAAAAGCAATGTTTCCTTATGTAGAGGGAGGTCTCTTTGCTGTCTCAGAAGTAAAATGTGGCTTAACACTGCAGACAGTATTTATGAGGTAAAAAAAAAATATGAGGTAAAAAAAAGAAGTAAACCCACAGGTTTTATATATATGCCCTTGAAGAATATTTTTTTAGCCTGTGTTATCATACCATGCTTTTATGCTGTAACTTAATATACACAAGAGAAATTTCGGGACTGTTGAGCATGCAGATTTTCCTAGGGGATGAGTGCAAGGTTATTTAGCATAGGTGGTTCTGTAATTGTACAACACTCCCTATTCATATGCCCACAAGCTTTTATTCCCTTGTGAATGATGCTGTTGTCTAGTATTAGAGCACTAGGTTCTAATAAAAGCTCAGATAATACTGCTTTACAGTGACCTCTTCTGTGAGTCATCTTTCATTTCATGAATGCATGCAACTGAGGAAATAGGTGCTTCTGCAGTACATATTATTTATTTAAACAAGCGTATGTGTACAGTTTCCCCCCAGATTTTTAGACATTAACATAGTTCACATACTAGGTTGTATGTGCTGCACAGAACATGACCAAAAAAAAAGAAAAGAGAGAGAGAGAATCCCCTCAATTCTTATTATTACTGAAATGATCAAGTTGCTCCCTATGTTTGGCTACCACAACATATATCTGGCATGTCCCCACTGAAATGTTTAACGTTGTGCTCAAGGTACTTAAGGAAGCTGTGATTTTACTGTTGCCATGCAGATTCCACTCCGGAGGAGCTGCACGCCCTGCTTACCGCATTCAGCACACACATCTGCCATGTCTGCAGATCTGAAACTTGTATGTGTAAACAAGCCAGCAGGGGATAGTTGGTCTCATTCCTGATGCCCCTAGGAAACTCTAATATACCTTTCTACATTTTCACTCATACATCTGCTAACTCACTTGGATACTCTAGCCCAGAGACTGTAGCAAAAGAGAAAAAAACCTGTTGGTTTATGTTTGGCTTTTACTTTATTTTACAAAACCATGTTTGTAGAGAGCATTGTTTAGGGGCTGTGATTCAAAAAGACAACATGATTTTTTTCCTCTTTAACTTATTCAAAGCACATGGAAATTTGTGAAGCATCAACAGGATCTGGCTCTGAGGAGCATCTCTGAAAATCATCCCAAGAAGCTAGAGCTACAGTTACTGAGCTGCCCTGTGTTCTGGTGTTTGCTGCTGCTTGGTACCTGTTTTTATAGAATGGTATCATCTATTATTCATTTCAGGTTTAAAAATACACAAATGCAGCAAAGAACTGCCCTTATTGCCCTTCAACTCTTTCATATTTTTCCTATATAACTAGGGTTCAGTCATCTGAGTAAACACCAGCTTCTCTAAAGAAAGATTAGTTCTTCCCTGCTCTACTAGAGAGGGTTCCACCTGATTTTGGATTCAAGCAGCCCTACTTAATTACTAATTAGTGTTCTTTCCATTTTTTCCCATGTCAGTTATGTCAGATAGTGAAAATTGCTTAGCAAGTTGATTTAGCACCTTTGCTAATTACCCACTAGTGCTGTGCTTTGATTTATATTTTTTTAGACCTTTCGAAACATATTAGTTTCAGTAACCCTTTCAGATGCACTGCTTCTCTTTTTGATAATTTTCCTGGTTGCAAAAAAATTGGGGGTTGTGGCCTTTGTTTGCGGTATAAAGTGAAGTATAATTTTTCACTGTGCGCTGAAGAGGAGTGAGATACCAACTGAGGTTGCATTCTGTAAAGGCAAAGTCAAAGGCACAAAGCCACACATAATGGCAGAGATTGACAGTGGAGGGCAAAAAAACAGTCCTAAGTGTGACTGGAGAAACCAGAACTGAAGGTGACCTTCCCTTAAGAAAAATTTTGCAGTTTGACTCCCTAGATGTACTGGGTAGTTTCCTAATCCAACTGCAGTTGTGTGGCTGCAGCATCTTAAAAATATATTGTCTAGGTCTCAGTTTCCCAAGGCCCTCCTGATGTATGGCTGAGATCTTGCATGTAAAGAGATAAGTCAGGTTTAATGCAGACTGGTTTGCTAATCATGACATTTCCTATTACCCATCTGAAAACAAACTTAAAAATCTAGATCTGAAAGAATACAGAAACAGAATGGGGAAGAACAGGATAGAACAATAGAAATTATCCATTTGAAAACCCTTCTGTTACCGTGATTACATTACATCATATGCATATGCCTTTCAAGATGCTAAGTGCTACACTTCTGGGAACCACACACTTTCAGCTGCTGTCAGAGCTGTGAGTCTTCACTTGTATTCTGCACCTTTTCTTTTTCTTTGAGTTAGCAAGAAGAGCTCAGAGGAGCAGGAAATCTGTAACTATGAATATTGATAATAGAGGAGCAAAAATAGAAGACAAATCTTACACAATTTTTCATTAGTAAAGAAAATCCTGTTCCTCAGACCTTTTCATCAGTACAAGAAGCAGTCACTGCTAAGCCACTTCACTTCTCACTCTTGAAACCATTGCTGGCCTCCCAGTCCTATCTTTTCACAGTCAGAAGACAAAAGGGAGGAGAACAGCAGGGACAGACGGCCCCTTTGAGGAGCAACCCACTGGCTGCCCACCCTGCAGGAGCAGCACTCACAGCTGCCTGGACAGGCAGGAGCCAGGCAGACACTGAGCAGGGCAAAGGGTGCAGCCGGGAGGGATCACAGCTCTGCTCAGAGACTCCTGCCCTTCAGGGATGGTGAGTGGCCAGCATGGAGGAGGGCTGAGGTGCTGTGCAGCAGCAGCCTCCGAGCAGGATCCCTTCTTCTGCTCTGAGCACTGCCCAGGTTTTGCACCACACGGGGATGCACTCCTTATGATTTCTGATGGCAGATTTTTGTTATAGCTTTGGGTGAAAGGTAGAGCCTTCCTCTGTGCAAAGCACTGCAGAAAAGAAATTACAAAAGGCCATAACACTGCACAGGGTTGAACCAGGGAGGAAGGCAGAAAAGTGTGCTTATAATGATATGAAATTTAGTGAAGCAGTTTGAAAGATGAGGAAAGATGGATGAAAAATTGGGAAGTTGGAAGTTGTTTCTGGAACTCAAAGAAAAGAAATCTCTGTTCAGAAACAAAATGATAGTCTGGGAAATGGAAAAAGTTTTAACAGAAGGCTCTGTAATGTCAGGAAAAGTTACATTTGAAAGCAATTTTTCTGAACTGATCAGAACTCTTTGAATTTGCAGAGCTGTCACCTTCAAAAGGGCTCAATGCACTGCAATTAAATGACCTGAAGAATAGAGCAGTACTTAAAGTCAATTGCATTTCTGAAGAGCGATGTTGAAATGAGAAGCCCAGATGCTGTCAGCAAGTATAGAATAAAATGAATGAGACCTGAAGGAGCTGTATGACAAGAAGGTGAATTTGTGAAAGTAACTAAAACAGAAAGCCTCAGCTGAAAAGGCCTGTGTAAGAAAATACTCTGCCTCCTAATCAGAAAAAGAGTCTTTTATATGGTTATTAAAATCAAAGAGCTCTTCTGTTAAGAATGCCTTTATCAAAATATCCATCAGAAAAAACGTCCTGTAATGTTTAAGCTCTGGGCAAGTGCTGAAATGGTAAGTATAGAAGTACTTCAAGGGAACAAAGTTGAGTGCTCCTAGATGCAGGATGACAGCCAGGCATGCTTTTCATGCACAGTGGAAAGCTCTCCTGCAGTCTGTAGGACTGTCTTTCATGGCCTCCAAGTACAGTCAATATAGACAGATACCACGTATGGCTGGCTACCCTGAGTATTTGAATGTGAACACTCTCAACACACAGACAGTTTCCTCATACATTGCTTTCTTCTTCAGCCTATAGTTAGGACTCTGTGGTCCTACAGAGTTTTACATATCAGCCATTCAAAGCAGATCGATTTCAAAAGTGCACAGTCGTCCCAAGAGATCAGATCAGACCATTTATCCATTGCTATGAATATCCAATGGTGTCCCTTTTTCTGCTGTTTCAGCAGAATCACTTGAGATCCATGAGTTTCAGATGCATGCAGGGTGGGTTGGCTAACCTCTCCTACCTTGTTGCTACTTTCTCTTTCTTCTTTGTTTTCTCCTTCTTTTTTGCTCTTTTTGTATTTGTCCTTTATGGGGATGGACAGAGAACGGATTACAGTTTACTAGGCCAGAAACTAAGTGGGCAAGAGAAGTCTCAAGCTGTTTTCAACCTGTCCTTTTTTTTTGAGAATGTGTCATGATGCCCAGCTCTGCTGACTCTGCTGTCCCAGGACTCGCTCCTCTAAGGAGCACAGACAGGGTTTTGAGGCTGGGGTATCCCTAAGCAGGTTGTCAGGCAGGCATTCTCATTGCAAGGAGCCCATGTCACACAGCAGTGTGTGAAGGGGAATAAAGAACCACTGCACCATGGTCTCTCTCTTTTCATTTTGCTACTCTAAAACCACACCCCGTGTTTCCACCGCAGGAACTTCACTTTGAAGCTGAGATGCTGCAGGGTAGCAAGCTTTGCTAATCAGTCAGTGTGTTGTTTGGTTGTGATGACTGTGAACATGAAGGGACATTTAGGTATTTCTGGCTGGATGCTGTGTGACTGAGTTAACAGGGAGAGTCTTCTCTGCCTGGAGAAGATGTTTTGACTTTGTATGTTTATGCAAACTGATATGAACACTGCAAGAAAAATCAGAGGTGTTCTTTTGGAACAGTAGCCTCCTAACAGATTCATGATACCCCTATGTTCAACAGTACTGGGGTTATTTTTTTTTTCCATCTCCACAATAGATTTCACACACATTTTTTCACAATTATTGTGCCACATGCAAATTCTTTATTCTTGCCCAAACATCAGCCATTTACTTCCAATTACTTGGGCAATGAGCAGAATTATACTTCGTGGAAAGTATAATAACTTTTTACCCTTCTTAAGCCAAGGAGGTTTGACCTTGGGACTGTTTGGACAATATCTTTTGATCTCAATGAATTGGCACTGAGTTTCTTTTGCTAATAGTCTGTATCAGTCAGGTTATGAGAAATACTTCTGCAACCACTTCCTCAACTTATTGTTCAGGAAGACGTTCAAGTGGCAGTGCTACTTTCAAGTCCATCTCATGCTGTTTCTCATGTTTGGCACAGACAAGTTCAGACATGCACTTAGAATAATGTTAATGTGGATGAAAACTGAGAGAGTGGATTCCTAAACCCAAAAACACAACCCATTTTTGGGGGGGTTTTTGCAGGTTCTGCTGTGTTTCATAATGAAGTTTAGACTTGGAGAAGGGATGTGGAGTGACACCAGCCTGAGGTCAAGCAGTGCAACACCACATTTTATGTGTGTTTGTTGCTAAATTTTTTAACAGTCAGGCACTATGATTCCACAAATCTTGTATCTGTTATAAATGAACTGTCTCCCCTGTCTTCCAGCATCAGCTTCAATACCTTCAGTAACATCAGCTTCCACACCTGCCTCAGTAAGGTACCACCTGCCTAACTACCTGTCTCCTCACTTTAGTCTCCTTTCTGACATTATTAGCCTTATTATATCTCTGATTTCTAAAGGTGGCCACCTGAGGCTTGTTCCCCTTTCAGATGGTATAAATACACTTGGAACAGAAACTCTGGGTGCAAGACCTCAGGTAAATTCATATAATTGGTTTATTGTAGTGGTTAAATAAAAATGTCTGTGCATGCTAGAAAGCTTTTATCATTGTTTCTGAGCAGTATGGAAGCTTGAGTAGACTGCAAGCCAAGAACATTTTATGGGACACTTCCACCCTACTTCCACATTTTCATTATTTCTACATGCCAATGGTTCTCAGACCATCTGAAAAGTCAAGTGCAATTTCACACTTGCAGGTATGTAGGTAGTGAGATTTGATGTACCTGTGCAGGTGCACTGACTCCACTTACTCTAACTCATGGATGAAAATCAAAACATTCTGGAGGTGCAGGCAGCAGTTCTGTTGCATTACCCTAAAGAAGCAATCTCATGGTCCTGACAGATATGTAAGGGTCTCACCCTGTTGGAAATAATTCAGGTTTGTGATTTACGCCACCTGTTCTGGTTTTATCTTTCTTTTTCTTTTTTGCATGACTAAGATTAACACATGGAAGGTATCAAAGAGAACTGACCTTGTCTAACTTATAACTTATTGTCCCCAAGATTTTCTTAGAGCAAATGATGCTCTCCCAGTGTAACTATGAAAAAACCTTTGCCACTTTAGTACTCTATTGTTTTAGCTTCATAAGTGCTGCTGTTGACATCTACAGGGCAAGAAGAGGAGTAACCAAGGAACTGTAAGTTATTTTCTCTCCGTAGGTGATTTATACATTCTTCTCATCATTGGACCACTAATCTCTTTGTAAGGAATGGCCCTAAAATTTCCTTGGCCTTTGTAGCTATTGCTTCTTGATAATAGTTTCTCTTTTTGAAAACTCATTTCATATAGTCTTATTTCATATAAAATGTCCAATTGACTTAGTTGTAACATATATTTACATATTTATGGGGATTTTTTTATCATATCCAAAAATTTTGCGGGTTTTTCATAAATCAGATACTTGTTTTTCTCCATTTTGTCTGAGAACTCTCCCCTAGTCAATTCCAGGCCAATTCTAGGACATTCTGATCTAAGTCCTACACCACAGCACAATATCCGCTTCATATCTGTTATCCCTGTCATTTTGTGTTCTCTCTGTCTTAAAACACAATATCACAATATTCCTGACCAGTCTGATTAAACTCCAAAGATACCCTTTCTTTGAGTTAGAGGCTGGGCTCTAAAGATCTCCGCAGGTCCCTTCCAACATATGTATGTCATATTACAGGCAGTCACAGAAAACAGCCTCTTACTGGACAGATTATGTGTCTAAAGTATAAACCGACTTTTGAATAAGTGAAATGTATTTATGCATTGCTTTCAGAGTCTCTTTGGGTGGGGAGAAGGGAAGCATTTAAGATACGAAGTCGTGTGGAGATATTTACAGTATAAGAAGTATAGACCATTTGCTAAATAAAGAAATAGTCGTCATGCTTCTTTTCAGTTTTGAAACAGTGCTGAAACTGTGAGACAGATGACATACAGCATTGGGGACTCCTGAAACCAATTGTGGTATGTAATTGTAACACTGTATCCTCAGATGTGTCTAATTTGCTCTTACTGCTGTAAGTAAGGACGTAACTAAGAAAATAATGCCTATATGCACATGTGAACACAAGTCTTTGTTTAGTAGCAATAGCAGAATTAGTGGCGCTGGCTAATAAAATAAAAGGCACAATTGATAACAAAATACCATGAAGAACAAAAAACTGTGAAACACTTCTTTAATAGGCTGTAGGAAGAGGCCAGTAAGAGGTAGTGCAAACCTCTGAGCAACAAGAAGGTTTATGTCGTAAAAAGATCGCAAGTAAATGTTTATCTGTTGGAGTTGAACATATAGCAAGGTGTTTTCTGGACCAAGTGCAACAGCAAGGTATGACTATGTGGAGAGCTAGACCTGAACTTTGGACAAGATGCAGTTTCCTAACCAGAATGAGAGATAGGACAGTTGATGCAAAATGGGTTAGCACACAGCACTGAACCAAAACCATAATACATCATGTTGGTGATGATGAGTGTTTGGACTCTATCCCATGTGCAATATTTTTCAAACTTCAATTTCAAAGCAGAATTTGTGCTCATTTTCAGTCATCCAGCCCTTTCCAGCTCATCTTGTACTGCTGGTGTACTCTCTGAGGCTTGAAGACAGGTTGAGAGAGCAGGCATTTTTCAGCCTGGAGAAGAGAAGGCTCTGGGGAAGCGTTATTACAGGCTTCCAGTACTTAAAGATGTCTTGAAAAAGGATGGGGAGTGGATTTACACAGGCAGATAGTGATAGGACAAGGAGGAAACATTTTAAACAAAAAGAGACGAGATTTAAATTAGATGCTAGGAGGAGCTGCTTTGCCGAGATTGTGAGACACTGGCACAGGTTGTTCAAAGAAGCTGCGGATGCCTCATCCCTGGTAGGGGATCCAAGGCCAAGTTGGATGGGACTTTCAGCAACCAGGTGGAGTGAAAGATGTCACTGCCTAGGGAAGCAGGCATGGAACTAGATGATCCTTAAGGTCCATTCCAAACCAAACTCTTTTGTGATACCATGATTCTAAGGAGTTACTGTTACTAAGGGATAATCAGATTATTTGCAGCATGACAGCTCTCTAAAAACCTTCTAGAATTGGCATAAGCACTAAAATCCTGATAGGTTACTACTTTATTGCATGTCGTCCTCTAGCCTTTCCTTGGAAAATTTCTTATGTCTTGTTTTTCCAGACATGTCTTGTCAGGCATATGAACAGTTAGGATTTGTCCTTAACTTGTGCTCCCAAATAGATGGTGTTCTTTTATCCTGTTCAGAAAGGTCTGCTCAGAAGCAGATGTTACCTACAAAGGAAGGAATTGCATCCTCAATTTCACATGACACATCCTAAAACCTTTAGTTTCCTGCCTTTTATCAACTGCCAAGTGAGAAATGTAAAACTACTGTTGCAGATGAGAGGTTGGTACCTACAGTGACCTGCCCTAACCTCCTATTTTACCGTTGGTGCAAGGAGAACACACAAGAATTTATTTCAATTCTTATGTGCTCCCACTGTTTTTCCTCTGTTCTTTCTCCCCACTCCTGCAAAACCACTGTGCACAATATGGATGTCAGCTGAGTTGTCACTGAACATAACACATCACAGGTTTTATGGGCTGTGCTCCATTTCACACTGGTGAAGAGCACAGAAAAACAGGTTTATTTATACTTGCTTGTATAGAGAACCAAGAGACTCACTTTACAAGCAGGTGGGCTTTCTGGGAGGAATAAACTAGGTTTTGATAGCTCTTAGCATGATCAAATCTCTTGTCTGCTGCAAACTCCATACCCTTCGTATGCATAGGTCCAGGTCAAGAGTGTGGATGGTCACTTAAGTGCCTCATAAACCTGCCTAGAACTTTTCATCTTGAGTTTTATATGGGATGTATTAAGAAGAGTTTTGCATGAGTGAAGCCCATATATACAAGTCCTCCATGCTTTATTAAAGTGTTTCTTTCTTTAAATAATAGAGCACTGTAGAAGAGAAATAAAAAAAAGCCAAACTTACCAAAAAAAAGCAGCTTACAAAAAACCTTCTTTTAACGATAAAGACCACAGCCATCAGGCATTGCCTAAAACTACTCCTGTACATCTGATGTCTTACATAGATAATTACAAGGTGTTCTGGCAGAATAAGTACTAATTCTTTACCATTTAATTCCTCAACTAGGAATTAACCAGAATAAAAATTACTTCTTTGTATAACTTAGGTGAGCATATGTGTGGCTATTTTTGACAAGGAGATCTTGACAGTTTTACATATAGGGCTGGTTGATACTTAGCTGTCTCATTACCTTTTAAATGAGCTCGATCCCATCTGAATTTCAGATACATAACATAGCATAAACTACAGAAATGGCATGACTATGAGCAAAAAGACATCTTTTTTCTCTTGGGAACATCTTGTATTGCCGTCTTTGTAATAAGCCTGAAGATCCAGCTAAAAGCACTTAACTAACCGGGAGAAAAGGCATTTTTAGTACTCAAGTTTTAATCCATTTTGAAGGTGTTCCTCTCTGCAGCTATCTTCAGAAAGATCAGAGAGTGTCCTGTTTGCAATGAAGGATGCAGCTATGACACATTGCCATTGAAAACAGCAACTCCTGGTATTCTCTTAGTAATATGCACATATGTATGTTAAAAGAGTGACTCACTTTTGAGAATGGATAGAAAGCATAAGCATGACAGAAGAGAGATTTCGAAGAGCAAGTCCATATGTTTCCTTTAAAGGTACTCTTTTTGGTGGTGGAGAAAAAACTTATTGCTTGCCTTTACTGACATGAAATCTGCTGTGAAAATGAAAAGTAAATCTTTTTCTGCCCACAGGCAGGAATAGTTACCCAGTCGGGGGATGTTGCTTTCAGTGATGTTGAGTACTTTCTGAGGGGATTAATTTTTTTCTACAAAAAAGAAAAGATCAAAGCTTCATCTTAAATATAGGTGAAGTCTACCTCAGCAAGAAGATACAGAATGCACAATGTCCCTAACATGCAAGGCAATGCAGATGTATTCATAACCTGATGCAATCCACAGTTAAACTGGTAAATCTGCTTACATTGATTGCAGTTGGTTGGACCTGAGAAATGGCAGGAGTGCTTTCCAGCACACAGCTTGTCCCATTGGATTCCTGCCCAAGGAGGCCAGAATACTGAGTGCCTTACATCTGCACTGGGAGAGAACTGCAGCTTTATTTGGGTCAGAGTAGGAAGATGTGTTGGACCATCATCCTCTAGCTCTGCTAAGACATCTGACATTGATGCAGAATGAATGCATAGAAAGAAATTTTCCTTTACCATAGTCATGCTGGAGGCTTTGCAGCAAAGTAAAATATTTCTCCGATAGATTTATTTGCTTCAGAGCAGTTCTGCAAAGAAGCATGCTAAGGTACATGCCGTGCCCCATGAGAAACATTTTGCCTTTTTTTTGGTCATCTGTCCCTCTGTGATGTCGGGTAAGCATACACTCCATTTGTGTGTGCCAGGATAGGTGAGATGGTGTGTTCCTATGGGTGCCTGTTTCATGGCATGTCCTGCAATGCCATCACGGAGACGAGCAACAGGCTGGTTACCAAGCTGACCTTACGCTAGATCAGCTTAATGTGCTGACATGGGCACCAACATGCAAAAATGCTTCTTGTGCTCCTAACCACTCCCAAGAAGAGATCAGAAGCTAATACCTAGAAATACATTGGATTATTTGAATTTTTGGAAAACTAGTGGCAAAAAAATTCTGAATAAGAACTGAAAGAATCTGCAAAGAAATCTCCCATTACTATTCAGATAATCAGGCATTTGACCTATATAAATATTATATGTATCAGCACACATATATGTATGCTCATTTCAGAAGCTTCATCTTGGCCTCGGGTTGTAGTCAGGTCATGATGGTCTGAAAATGTTTGTACTCCAAAACTACGATAGCTTAAAGTGCTAACAGGGCATCACAGATCTTCTAGTGCTCTGCAGATGGAGATATGGTCTGCTGTCAGTTTTCCTCTAATGCTCAGTTTCTCCTTTCCTATGCTTTCAGGGCCTCTTGGAGACAATTTTTTACTTAAATTTTAAGGCAAGTAAGGGTCTATATAGTGTGCTTTTCTACCTACTACAGATCACAGGTATTTACCTAACAATTTCAGTACCAGACTCATAACCTTTGTGCTGCAGCATCTCTCTGGAAGACACAATCTTGATTTCAAAATGTCAAATGATATGCAATTATTTGCTGAGCACTATCATGAGTATGATATAAAATGTGAAATGAACCCTGCTCTTTTACGCAGGGAACTTGGCATATCTTCGGATCAGATGAACATATTGTAACAATCTATTTCTGTATCTGAAAAATCCAAGGGAAACAACTGGATTGATCAAGCTAGCGCACAAGAATTGGAGAAACAGACTGTGCACAAGATGCTATTTTTTGCTGTTGGTTCCAGGGCCCTAGAAATGGTTGAGTGTATAAACACGTCTGCCTGTCATAGATCACTCCTGTGTAATGAGGCAAGCAGCACATGGCGCTATAGAAATTTAAAATGTGCCAAGATGAAGGAACTGGCACCAACACACAAGCACAAAACTAGTCATGCAGAAGATTACCAAACAATGCTAACTGGAAACTTAAATATGAATCCTTTTTATTACCAAAAAAAAAAAATAAATCTGTTTTCTGTTTACTTCATTGTAGCCTGTAGTTACTTTATGAATGCATATATATCACAATTACAGTGAGTGCTGATGGTAGAAGCAATTCCTAAGGGCAGGATTTTTATACAGGGACTAGACTTGCCGAACAAGTCAGTTCCTATCAGAGACAGAATTAGAAAAATTTGTAGCAATAACAATAATATTGCAATGAAAACAGGTATGTTTGGTAAACTCTCATGTTCTGTATTTGAGATAAACTCCAGGTGATGCCTCCATGTCTGAAGATGCCAGTAGTGATTTTCCTCTTCCACAAACAATTAGTGAGGGTGCTAAACAAGCAACCAATGCACTGTACAAACTGTAGAGTTAGAGGAATAGGCAGCTTGCACAAAATTTGAGCCCATCTTTTGAGAAGACTACCCTTTCTCTCTTAAAACACTCATGCTGAATTTCTTCTTGCCTCCAAATCACTTGTCCTTCTGAAATCTCATTTTCTCTGCTTTTGCAACTCTATTATTTCAAACTTGAACCCCTTCTGTCCCAACATCCTATTTCCCTACCTCTAAACAACAGAGTTGCTATTAAGTGTGTTTCTTCTCAAGCCAGAGTCCAACATAGACCTTCTTTGCCATGTACACATGGCCTTGGACTGCTTGCTGCTAACTCCATAAGACCAAAAATGTCACAAAGCTGTCCACATTTTCTTATCTCTTCCTATAGAAATTACCTACTTGACTGTGTTGGACATTCAGTCATTGAAATTTAAATAATGTATTAGAGGTATTTTTTCTCCTGCTAATACGCTATGTTCACAGAAGAGATAATTCAGGGGTCTGAATATATATTCTCTGGGGAAATTCTTGAAGACTTTTATAGCATTTTATTTGACCATTGATTTTTAAAGAGGTGGTTATCCTCAAAAGATTGTTGCTGAAGTCAAATAAGAGGTCACTTGGTCTGTTCAGCCTGAAGGAGACTGAAAGGAGACTCTATTGCAGTTACAACTTCCTCTTGAGGGGAAGAGGAGGGGCTGACACTGATGTGGTGACAGTGACAGGATGCAAGGGAATGGCCTGAAGTTTTATCAGGGGAGAATTAGATTGGATATTAGGAAAAGGTTCCTCACCCAGAGGGTGGCTAGGCACTGGAACAGGCTCCCCAGGGAAGTGATCACAGCACCAAGTCTGACAGAGCTCAAGAATTATTTGGACAATGCTCTCAGGCACATGATGTGACTCCTGGGGATGTCCTGTACAGGGCCAGGAGTTGGACGCAGTAATCTGTATGGGTTCCTTCCAACTCAGAATATTCTATGCTTCTGTGTCAAATAGCTATGGTGATTTAAAGAAAACTAAAATCTGCAAAGCACAGTGTTTCCAAAGAAACTCCATTTAATAAGGTTCTTATTAAGGCTCTCTTCACTCCATTCTAAAGTCTTGCAGAAATATGTGTTGTGTGCAGTCAAAAGGTGTTTCCCAAAGTGAACGTTTCATATTTATCTGGGGCTCATGAATAATCTCCCAAAATTGCCCAACAGCTTTGCAGCCAAGAATCACATACATGTGCATGTATGCATATGTACATTTGCACATACATCTGCAAGGCTGCAAGATCTCTGCATGTTTGATGACTTAGCATGTCTGCAGCTCCATAACTTATAAGCTTTGTACAAATATTTTCTAACCCCTAAACAATCACTCCAGATCGGTGCAAAGATGGGTGTTTTGTTCATTTAGATTCTTTAAATACACGTTTATTGCCCTTAATATTGGTAGTGTAAGTTTCAGCTAAGCCTGGACATTTTAGAGCTATTTAGTGACAGGGTGTTATACATCAGGAAAATGGAGAAAAGCAGTTACGTGGATTTTTATTGCTCTGTAGGTGCAGCTCAGGTATCTGTACTTCGTTGATGCAGTTTTGGGGAAGATTATTTAGCTTTCAACAGTGACCCCTTCTGGTGCGCGTGGGGAGAGTCTCCATGCGGCACACACCGCCCTGGCACTGTCACTTCTAATATAAAATACGTTGCTTATAAAATTATTACTTTTCAGTAGTCATTTGAGGAGCATAAGTGGAAAAAAGGAGTCTGCCATAAAGGCCTCACTTCCTTCCTGACCTTGTGTTACTAAGACATCTCCAAGCACTCTTGATTTTTTTTTTTTTAACACGAAATGTCATTTAACCAAGATCAATGCCTCTTAGCAGAGCTGCATTACTCAGAGAAGAGGAATCAATGTTCAGTCCAGTGCTAAACATAGAAAAGACTATAAGTAGGGGTCTCAGGCAATAATACCTGTCAAAGAACTAATTTTCTTTCTGAGGGTGAAATACAGGAATTTTCATTCTCACAAATCCATTCCTCCCTTCCTCTCTTTTACTTCTTTCTTTCTGAAGAGCCCTAATGCCATTTAAGATTTGTCTTTCAAGACCATTTGACTGTAATGATCAGTGTCGTAGAGCTTTCAGTCTCTACTCTAGCTCTGAAACAGTCTTCATTAATTTATCAGGCAGGGGCCTGTACTTTTTAAGCAGAAGAGTTATAATCCCAGTACTGCAATGAAGTTTCAAATACATATAATATACAACATAGTCAGAAATAAAAGTCTTAAGCAGATTCATTCTTGCTGCAGTTTTCATTTTTGCAGACTGCTAGTTTGTCTACTAGGCATGCCACCATTTCATTTCACTCGAAAAGCCTCTCAAATTTGTGCCTTTCTATGTGAAAAAATTGTTTCTTCTGGACTGGCATGAGAAATTATGTCACATTCTTCTGTGAAGTGACATTTCCTCATCATACAGCTTTGCTTCGTCAGTGCTCTCCTAGCATTTTGTTCCATTTTTTTGCTAGTTTGAGTGGGGTTCTTTTGGCAAGGGGCGGAGGGGCTGATCTAATTAGATGTGGTTCCACTGAGAACACTTTATAGCTTGTGATATTGTAGAGCTTCTTTTTAGTTCTACACACTGCAATACACTTGTAAAATCATAAAACCTACCAGGAGCTGTAATCAATTCAGTTATTCCCCTATGCTGAAGCTGAAGCAGCACCACCACAGTCACTACAGTCAGGTAGACATCCAACTTGCTCCCACAGACCTACAGGGAAGAGCCCACCACCCCCAGGATGATTTCTTCTGGGGCTTGAATAACACTATTAACTACTCCTGATTTCCAAGCAGATTCTCTCTTACTGTTATTTAACACTGCTACCCTGTCAGTTTGCCCTTCATGGATGCAGAAAAGAGGCATCTACCTTTTAAGTAACTTGGGTTCACGTGTCTCAGATGACTGCAGTTGCCTCATAGTCATCATCAAGCCTCCATCTCAGGCTTGATCTCTCGGAATCACTATTACAACACCTCTGGTTGGGAGACAGAGAGCCAGCCAGTAAAGCACACGAGGGAAACAGCAGGCAACCCAGTAGAGGGATGGCTGGAATCGCTATCTCCTTGTCAGCAGAGGTGACTTGATCATTACAGAAAGAGCTGCGATAATCTTTCCCTAGAAATATTCATCCTTCATTTCACATGCAGGATGAATGCTTGTTACTCTCCTTGAAGTCTGCTTCTTTCATATTTTGGTCTCTGTCTCTCCTAAATTGTATGTTTTCCCCTTTCTTGTTATGGATATCAGATTCTGTCTCTGAGGTCTACAAGGTTGCTCTTTGCTAACAGCTATGAGCAAAGGCTACAAGCCCAGACAAGTGATTTCAGTGGGAGCTGAAAGGTATTGCAGCTTTTTGGGAGGTCATGACGGGCCTGGAAGCAATAAGAAATGAGGACAAGCCAGGTGGGATAGATCTTTTAACTGAGGCAGGGGAGAAAGGTGCTAATGGGGAACACTGTGTAAGGTCTTTACCAGAAGGTGTTGCCATGGCTGGGACTAAGATGGGGCAGGAGAACTGGGAGAGCTATGACTGGGCCAGAAAAACCTGAAATGATGCTCCTTGAAATAAGTGGTGGAACTAGATGGGACAAAGGGAAAGCAGAGCTGTTGACAGTCCTCACTGAAACCTTGTCAGACTGGCTTGTTGCAAACTGTTGTAAACTGACTGGTCATGGCTTACTGACTACATTTAAAACCGTGAAAAAGAGAGTATGAAGATGGGGATTATTTGTTCCCTGTTTCTCAGCTACTGCAGGATTAGCTTTTACCCAGACTCTTTCAGGATCTAATTCCTCTGCTGGTAAAGAGCAAGAGCAGCATCTCCTGAGGATGCTGTTAAAAACGTTCATTTGCTTTCAGATTATTACATGCTTTACTCATGCATGATAGACCCTCACAGCCTCTTTGCCATCCACTGAAGTTTATTTCATGACAAAAAGTGTGTGGGATGGATGGTCTTTACCATATTTAATACTGGTAAATCCTCTGATGTGTATTCTTTTTAATACCATTAGGCCATGTAACTCTGCCACAACTTTCCCAAATGGTGAGGTATGCTGAGGTTTGGAAAGGATGACAGTGCTCCTTGTAGCGTTACTGATGATGTTTATGGTTTACCTCCAGAGTACCAAGAGCTCTGTTTCAAAGTGTCCTTTCTTGGTTTTAAGGTCCGCTGGTTTCTAGGGTTCAGATCTCATTTTTCATTGCTTTCTTTCAGAAGGACAGCAGAACCATTTATTAAAAAATAAATCAATAATGCAGAAGGACAGTTTGAATACAACCAAAAAAAACCACAAAATAAATATGACTTGTAATATTTTTCCTGAGTTTTATTACTACCTATATGAAAATCTCCTTGTTCCGCTTTCTTATCAAAGCCACTGCAATAGACTGTGGAGCATAAAAATTTTTAATGGAAACCCTCTAGAGAGCAATCACTGCCAGAGCATTTTTGTCCCGAAGTATACTCACAAGAAAAAATATAAAAATGGATGAACCCATACAAGACAATTAGGATCCAGAGTTAGATTTACAAATCTTTTTCTTCAGGTTCTCTGACAGTAAATAATTTTAAATCAAAGATACCCAAAAATTAAAAAGCAAACAGCATTAATACTGTACAGATTTTTTTTTCACTGTTACATTTCAGTGCCCCTGACTCTGCAGTATTACATAGGTACCCAGGCGACTACAACATCTGGCAGGTCAAGGTGATCTGAGAACGTGAAAAAGGTGCTTCTTAAAAGTACACACTACAAAACTTACAGTGCCCAGTTACACAAACACTCAGCTAAATGAAGGCTGAAACACAGGGGACACAATAAAAATGTATTTCACCAGCACCCAGACACTCTTCCCTGTACAAAGTAAGTACTTATGCAGTGAATAGGTGCAGAGGTGTTTCCATTTACAAGAACCCTTCCAAAGGAGCCACATGTTTAAGTCCTTACAAGTTAAGGTCTTTCCTTCCCTTTTTCAAGTTTTTCCTTTGTTATCATATGTTTTATAGTTCTTGCTTTTTGATTCCTTTTTCTGCATCAATCTGCATCAGAACACAGTGAACCTGTCAAGAATCTTTCTAGTTGACTGACCAGTCAATGGCAGCCAGCAATTTCACAAATGAATCTGTTTAATCAAGGTACCTAAGGTGAAGAAGGTACTTACAGAGCTTTGCAGGAGGGGGAAGCTGACTTGTCACAGCTGTGTTATTCTTAAATTGATAAGAGCAGAGTAACTTGGGTCAAGGAGGAAAATCATTGAACAATAAGTCACTGAAATGCTTTGCTGAATCAGGTTTTAAGTGTGTACTCTGACACAGTGGAAATTGTTCATCAACTGAAGTTTGGGCAGAAAGGAAAACTTTTCAAAGTTTGTCACATTCTTAACTGATATTCTGAAGGGCCATTTGCTGATTCAGTGCTTAAGACCTGGTCTGCAAGCTGCCGTGTTCCCTATACTCCCACATAAATACCCTTTACCAATCTTTAAAGCATTTGGGTCAGTTTTCTTCCCTCAACAAAAGGTATCTGGCAAGGTTACTAATATTTTTCCTCCATTAATAGTATAGTTGCCGGTGTTGTTGCAAAATTGCAAGTTTCTTTCTTATGACCTGTACGCAGTCAGTCTTCTGAACGTTCTGAAGATGGAAAAGCCCTCTCTCCCACACCTGTCTGGCATTAGCACTCCAGAGTGCACACAGCCATGGGTCCCTGAGGCGTCGCATCTGCACACTGCTCCACCCAGGCTCATCAGCTCCACTTCCATCACCTTGTGCAGCCTGGCAGGGGTCACAATAACATTCATAAAAATATGATAACATAGTAGCCATTCCACAGAGAGGATTCCAGATTTAAATGGATGTATATGTAAGACTGAACCCACCTGCCTCCCTGTACAAAACCAAAAAGTCTTGGATAAAACTACACCAGAACTTGTGAAACCATGCTGCTCTTTGACAAATACTGTTTGTCACATGGAGTCCTTCAGAGGAGGTCTGTTCCTTCCAAAAAGTCCAAAAGACTATTACAAAATCCATCACTTCAGAAGCCATAGCTTTCTTGCACTATTTGTCCATGCATTTTCATCTTCATAGCTCTCCCTTGCACTTTTATAACTTGTACTTCCCCCTTCTAAGCTTGGTGATGGAGAACTAACTTTATGCCACAGAACTAATATGCTCAGCTTGTCTCAACTACCGAAAAAAGGGCTTCAAAAAAAAGGATGTGATTTTCTCTGAATACAACACAGAAAACAGTAGGGAAGGATAAGGACTATTTAACTAATGGAGGATAATGCAAATTACTGTGACAGTCTGTTTACAGACTTATGGAAAAGCATCCCAATAGATCCTCATAATTCCTTCCCTTCTGGAAGGATTTCTGTGTCAGCATGGTGCTACAAATCATCCCCCTTCCTTTTATTTCTTTTTATTAAATGGAAGATTTCAGTACTCTATGCAGTTTTGTAGCAGGTGGCCAAAGCAGCAAATGGAACAACTGTAGAAATAAAAGAATGATTAATCTGAGTCATTCTGCAAATCAGGTGTGTAGATCTTTTTAACCCATGAAATTTTGCAACACACCTAAGTCACCAGTGTTTGTTTTCCCACTGCAGTTGTGCCTCTGGGAAGCCATACTGGTCTTGTGCTTCATACCAAACTCTTAGTATGACAGAGAGCTATAGGCCATGTAGCTCAGAGGTAAATAAACTCCAGAATAACTCACAGGTAGAAGACAACTGCTGTTTATGATGGCTCTCATTGCCCCTCTGCAGTATAGGATGGAGATGTTGGCAGAGGCTGTGTCAAGCTGGGTGTTGTCTGTTGTGGTCCTGTTCATCCACCTTTCCCTGGTGGTCAGTGCAGAAGGTTGCTCACTTGTCATTCTGCCAGCCCAGTTCCCCTACTTCATGAGATATTCTGGGATGTGCATCACATTCCTCTCCCAAACTTTACAGTATTTTGAAAATATTGTGTTACTCATATAACTGCCCATTACCACCATCATGTCAAACAATCAAACAATAAAAGACTTCTGAGTAAATTGCTCAATCACAGCAGGATTGAAGACAGAAAGTGCTTCATTTACATCTGAACTGAGCAGCCACCCTCACATAAATAGTGCCATACACAGGAACTCCAGTTCTAGCTGACATCTAGTGCCACCGAGCCATCCTTTGGGCAACAGGGTGGCTTGGCCAGGACCACACTGGAACAGAGCCAAGGGCAGAGCAGTTCCTAGATCTTTGCAGGGCACCATGGCATGTTCACTTCTTTCTGTGGTCATTATGAGGGTGGCTCCTGGGCGTATCACCCAGGATATTACACAACAACAGACAACATTAAGAACACAAGTATAGATTTACGTACAAGTCTACAGTATGTTACTCAGAGGAAAGAAATGGCACCCTCCTGTTAAGCAAGAACAGTTAAGTGCTGAAAAAATAAACCACTTCACTGCTAACTCAGAACAGTCCTTTGAACAAATAAAATCTACCCTCTCCATTAATGTCTAACTGTTGTATAAGAATTTGTATCTTTTTTTGTATTGTTTCTCTGCAAAGGTCCCCTGTCCTCACTTGTTTGCTGATTTTTGCTACAGATGATATATAATGATATATAATACCTATAGACTTACATATAGATTAAATATTACCTTGAAGTTTATTTATCCCTTGATGAGGAAAGGCAGTGGAACACCATATGGATATATAGGTTCCATTAAGACTGTTTGAGGGTTTAGTTTTTCTTGGTTAGTATCACAAACTGGACTTTGGAAAATTGATGTTTTCATATCAGTTCAGGTACAAAGTACTATGCCAGATACCAGCCAACAGTTGTTAGCACTTTAGAGTTTAAAAACTCTGAGGATTGCTGTGGTTATCAAAAATAACTCAGCTTGTTCCTAATTAATGCCTCATTAGCTTCAGCATGTATTACGAAACTTTCCTCTCCCTCTCCCGATCTCAGACATTGTTAGCCCAATGTGCTTTCAGATCTGGCATCATGAAAACAGCCCACTCTGCCTCCTTCCTTCACTCCCTCAGCTGTGCCTCCCAACATTAAATTTTAAAAAAATTCCCTTTTCCATTAGTTTCCCAAGGAAATTATTAAACTTTTCTGTATTGATTTACAGACATCTTCATATCTTCTGCCATACATTAAGCTTCATTCTTACAGAAAATTACATGTCTTTTATCAACTGTGACTTTGTTTTCAGCTTAACAAGAATAATAAAGGGAACAATTGCTGAGAATGAGAGAGGAATATATAGTGTTCCTAAGCCTACTAATTTTCTTTATGCTCCACATATAATTGGAACGTTGTAATCAGCTGAGATACATCTTCACTGATATTTTTCTGTCTTTTCTTAGAAGATGATGATGCATATTTTCCTTTTCTGAAGAATGTTGCAAGCAGAGCATGAACTGTCTTTGTAAATGCACTTCAGGTTGTCACTGTGCTGTCGTACACAGCACAGATGGAAAGATGAGCTTGACACCCTGACTGGGGCACAGGGCAGAAACCTCCTTCATACAAGGGCCAGCCCTACCATCCCCAAGCACTACTACCCTCATCATTTGCTGGCTGATATTAGTGACATTAAGAGGTTGTGCTTAGTTTTAGTACACAGGTGAAGTGCATGCTGGTGAATCTCTAGCTAATCATTATCATTCCTCTGTAAGTTTAGGTCTAGACTCCAATAGCTAGTGAAAGGAGGGTACTTGTAGCCTTCACAAAGAACAAGAACTCAGGCTGAAGACATTTTCATGTCTGATTGCACAGAACTATAGCCATGGCTGAACATCCATAGTTCAACAATCCAATATTCATTTTTTAAATTAAGGGATACCTCCTTCACAGCTAGATCAGGTATAGAACATTGTGTTAAAAAATTGGATGAGAAAATACATTCTGTCAACCAAAGTGTTATTTTATTATTGTGTTAAAGAAGAGATATGGCCTAAAATTTCATGAAAAAACAGCTTTAATGATTTGTTCATGTTCCTTGACAGGAATGCCTTTAAAGAGGGTCATGTAATCAGTCCTCCAGCGTATGCAAAATCATAGGTTTAGAGCATCCTTAAACCCCAAGATGCTGACTGAGCCTGTGAGCTTTAACTACTCACTTGGAGTGGTTCACCTCCAACAGTATCATTTGAAACCATTGGGATAAATCAAACAAGGAGAAAGAGGACATAAAAAGGCACATCAGTATTGTAAAATGACTCTGTAGAGGGTTCTCCACACTCCCAGAATGGCAGCACTTAGAGCTCACTTAGTACTAATGGTGTGACTGAAGGACGATCACTTTTCTGGGAAACAGGAGTAAGGAATGTAGCCACATCACCTCCCAGCTCTGAAGACACAGGTAGAGGAAGCAGCTCTCACTAATATTCTCTCCCCCACATCTCAATCAGCAATAACCTCCTTTCCTGGCTTGTTTTGTGCCCCATCACAGCCTACCTAGGCCTCTGAAAAGTACTCCTCTGCTTGCTGCCATGAAACAAGAGGCATCACAGCAGAGAGGACCAGACAGACATTAAACAGTTTTAATTTAAAAAAAAAAATTGTGGTTGTTTGTTTGTTGTTAAGGTTCACAAACATTGCTGAAAAAAGGCAGGTATCTAATGCACAAGACAGGGTGCACAAATGAGCATGGTTGGCTATACCACATTTTGCTTTCTTCACTGTAAAATGGAAGGTATAATAAAAAAAATTGTACCTTGCCCCTTCAACACAGTATTGAATCCTCAAGTTGTGTCAAAAAGATGCATTTGGTTTCATTACTAATTTTATAAAAAAATTACTGGTTTCATTAAAATCTTACCACTGAATATCTTTCAAAAAATAAATATAACCCCTTCACTGCTATCCTTTCTTTATTTTGTTCCATTTGACACGCATACATGATATGATTTTTTAACCCCATTCACCATGGACCCACTGTGAGAGCAATAAGGGAAACCTTCGCTGTAGAAATGACCATTTTTGCTGCAGCAATTTTTTTCTCAGTTGTCTGATCTCTTTGATTTCAAAAGAAAGGCCATCAGCTTTACTTTTAAATGGTTGCTGCCATTTATGGCTAGGCATATACTCACCAAATCCAAGGAGAACACCAGTTGGGTCAGCAAGCAAATAACTGAGGGAACTACTAACTCATAGCCTGTATGTGCAAGCAGTTAAGGAATAAGGATTGTAAATAAGGAAACTGTGATTTCATTAGAACTGCTGCTCAGTAGCGATAAAGTAGCTCTGATGCTGATCACTTATAGACAGACAGGCTGGTAGACTTGGGTGTCTATAGATGGAGCGAAGTAATCCCCTGGGCAATGACATGCAACTCTCCAGACACCAGCCTCACTCCCCAAAATCCTCTGCTTTCCACATAGGATATTATTGTCTGCTTCATCCTGAAGCCTCCAGCTGACTGTATCATGGCAATGTTTCACTACTGATGGAGCATATTTAATACATCACACAATGCTGTGATTTTTTTGTCATAGTGTCTCTGCAGCCTTTCCTTATAGGGGTAAAATTATTTTTTCTCCTGAGTAAATTAGGTGCTAGTTTGTGACACAAAAACTCGGCTTTTTAAAAATTATGGCCTAGAATCACTGTTTTATTTCCACCTATTTGTCCCTCAACTACTAGGGCACTTGTTCTAAAGACCTTTTTTCCCCTTTGAGTGTGGGGACAAGAGTTTCTGCAACAGCTGCAAAAGCCTGTAAAAGGATGGCTTTTGATGTAACTTGGGCACTGAACTACTGCCATCTTGGAAAATGTCTCCCTTAATGACATGCTTTGGCATCTGTTTTAATTTTAGTTGTGCTGACATAGCAGAGAGGATTTTGTTTCCCTTCATTTTTGTTTTCTCTAGGGAGTTTCCACAGAATATATATAACGCTTATAATCTCTTACAACACCTGTGAGATGGATAACACTAGCAGCTCCTATATTCTTTCTATACCTTTAGTCAGATCTATTAAGAAGACCTGTCTTTGAGAAAACAAAACATTTCTTTTTTTACTGCCATCCTGAGAAACTGGTTATTCCTCTGCACCATACTGTGCTACAGCCTTGAGTCACATCACTCTGGGAAAGCATCCATGTGTTTTCCTCTATTATATTATTGTCTTAGTTTGAGGACAGG
>VZTJ01004585.1:358763-428775 GCA_013397795.1 Orthonyx spaldingii | reverse complement strand
CCTCAGTCAGACCCAATACACTCATCCCAAGGCAATTTAGGACAGAGTCATTGCTGCTTATCAGACTCAACTGTGTTGAAAGTTTTGTAGATTGTTCTTTTTTCAAAGTAAATGTAATCTGACTTTTTTATTTACCAAATCCACAGATGAGTAGTCACCAACCCCAACAAAACCATGGAAATCAGATTGCTGGTCAGCTGCAGGAGGGGGTAGTTCTTGTACTATATCTCTTTGGAGAAAATAGGGAAAATAAAGCAAAGACCTGCAGAAGGCTGGAATCAACAGGCCAAAATGTAACTCCTCTACTTCTTACTCACATGTTTGTTTCTTAGAAATGTTTTGGCACAGTACAAATATCAGGAATTCAATTCTACCTTGCACTCTTGCCTCATTATGGAGTCTAAGCAGCCAGAATCTGGTCAGTAATATTTCCAGCAGTGTAGCAGAGAGAAAAGCATGAAAAGTCTGAGCAGCCTTACAGGCTCTTTCTTCTGATAGAACAAACTTACCCAAAACTGGCCCTAGAGTATTCGGTGACCATTTTCTCACTAGTATCATAAATAGTTCATGAATAATTGCAGAATGCATGGGTCATTTTTGGCATGATTTAATCCATGTTCCAGCTGTAATTTTCAACAGCATGAAGCACTATGCTTAAAGGTTGCCTATAACATGTTGGAAGGCTTGTTTCTAATTGTTAACAACATATTGCAGGACAGTTTTATTATGAAGACATATTTGGTTACAGATGAGCTTCACTAAATAATAGAAATGTTAACATATTGCTACAATAAATAAAATATGTGTCATATGGGGCTTGATTACTGAATGTCTGTGTGACTCCAGATAATTTTGAATTTAAAGGCCTTTGGAAGGATCAGACCTGTTCTCTTTCCCAAGGACAGAGGTCCTGTTGCCCCTACAGTGATGCTCACCTTACCCATGTGTTGGAGCCAGGTGGTTTAGTTGAATACAGACTCTTCTGTGCTAGGACAGGTGCTCCAGGTATCACACAACAACCTGTTAACTATCCACAAACATTGTGAGACTGAATGATCGTGAGCAAATGAGCTAGTCATCCACAGCTGTGTATGCCTGACTTACCTGTAATCACTGAGTTTTCCTCAGGCCAAATTTTAACTATCTTCACAAGTAATTCCAACATAGTTTTCATCCATCTCAGTCATAACAAAGCAATAGCAAGGCTAAAAATTCTTTAAACTCCAGAGAGAGGGCTCCTTCTCACACCCATATAAATGAGGGAAGAATATTTAACCTTAAAGAAAATCAACTGGAAATTTTGGGAAGGAAAACTGTCCATGTAAACTGTCCATAGTAAAACGGGAAGAAAAAAGGAATCTGTATTTTGACTTTAAACCTTATTATGTACTGATGAATTGTGTAACTGTTAAATCAAGTTTGTAATTCCCTGCAAAGCTGACTAATGTACTATGGCTTTTTGTAATGTGAAAGACAGAGTGTTAGGTAAGCATTTCAATTTGCAATATTTTAATGTCTTTTCACACTACATACTGAACATGAAGCCTACCTATCACGAATATTTCAGCTGTCTTTTCATATGCAGACACCTTTTATGCACCAATCATTTTGAACCAAACTCCATTTGCAGAGAGCTGTAAGAACAGTAATATTTAGCATAGTAATTATCCATTTAGCCAGGCCATTTTTCTCCTGAAAATAGAATCTCAAGCACCTGCTGCAATTCAGTTACTAGAGTATGTCACAGCCAAGCACCTGGCCTTCCTGGGCTTATTCAGGCTAAAACCTTTGGATAAGCCTTTAGAGGCAAATGGATTATATACATTGATGACTGAAATTGACTTGAACTCACCTAAGTCATCACTAAGAATATATTCTGCTTTTCTTTTTGCATTGTGAAAGCTTTTACAGGCACTATTGCAAGGTTCCAGTAACTAGATCTTATTAAGGAGAACACATTACTTCTGTGTTGAAATGACAGGCATTCATTTCAGTTTGTGCAGTAAAATTAAGTGGTGATGCTTAAGAATTTGACCATCCAGTCAGTCAGAAACAAAATTAATTGGGTTCCTTTTGTTTGAGTTTTTGTGTTCTGTTTTTCTGTTAACAATATATTGGTAGTACTCTGAAGCAGGAATAATATAAATATTGAAATGCCATTACCCAGGTGCAAGGCAATACAGTCCAGCTAAGGGTAATTTTTTTTAAACTATATTTTGACGTAAAAAAGATGAAACATTTGTAAGAACTATTGATCTTCTCCGTAAATAGCCAGAGGGAAGTTTGAATGTATATGTTAGAAGACCAGCTATTCCAAGCAAAAAGACTCAGTACTCGAAAAGCCTTACCAACCCTGAGGGACCCTGCTAGCTTTGACAGTAGTTGTACTCATTGCTGCTCAAGATAGCTGATCAATTCTCATAGCAAGAGACTTTTTAGATAAAGTCAGAACTGATTTTTCTAAGCACTGTTGCACACCTGGTTTTAAATAATTGCGCTTGTGACAAGCATTGTGGCTTCTCTGCTCTGGAGACCACAGAGGATACCCTTAAGGAACAGCAAGAGGGGAATATATGTAGCCCTCAGCTCCAAGTACCTTACTGAGCATACAGGGTACTCTCAACACAGGTATACACTGCCTTTAGCCTCTGACAGGAATCTACTCTTCCTACTCATCAATGGAGTAAACTGGTCAAATTCCTGCAAATTGAGGAGAAGCACAACAGGATTTTAAAGCACTTTTTTCTCTCAGGTTTCCCTACATTTCACACACAGTGCAATGTCCCCTGCTTCTCACTCTCTTGCTGCAAGATCCATGACCAAGGACCAGGAAGGAAAACTGCTGTCCTCCAATGAGAGTTGGGAAGCCCTTGTGCCATCCTGCTCGCTAGCACTGGAAGAATGCAGTAGAGGGACCAGTGACCTGGACAAATCACTTTGGAGCCTGTGCTGGTTTTCACTGAGATAATTTTTTTCATAGTAGCTAGCATGAACTGTGTTTTAGCTTTTTACTGGAAGATGTGCTGATAATACAGGGATGTTTTAGCTACGGCTGAGCAACGTCAAAACTTTTTCAGCTCCTCACCCCTGCCCACCAGTAAAGAGGATGGGGATGCACGAGAAGTTGGAAGAGGACACGGCTGGGACCCGAACTGACTACAGAGATATCCCAGACTATATGTCGTTGTGCTTATCATAAAAAACTGTGTGAGAATAAGAAAAAGGGGGGACATTTAGAGTGATGCTATTTGTCTTCACAAGTCACCATTATATGTGATGGGACCCTGCTTTCCCAGGGTTTGTAGGACATCTGCCTGCCCATGGGAAGCGATGAATGTATTCCTGTTGTGTTTTACTTGTGTGTGCAGCTTTTGCTTTATACTGATTAAACTGTTTTTATCTCAACCCACATGGCTTCTCCCATGTACCTTCCCAATTCTCTCCCTCATCCTGCCCAGGGGGAATGAGTGAGAAGCTGTGTAGGACTTGGTTGCTGGCCAGGGTGAAACCATATCAGAGCCCTAGTTCACATTGTTATTGGTAATAAAGATTCATTAGTCTATACACAAAAATGATGTCTTAGGATAGCTCAGGCCAACAAATTCTATGTACTACAGTGTTTCCTCATATTTCACTGCTATGAAACATGAAAAGTAGAAGACAAGAATTAACTGAAAATTGCAGTGTAAGGAGACACAAAAGAAGATAATGGGAAAGAGAAAGAAGGGAAGAGAGAAACTTGAGCTGCTTACAGACATTTGCACTTTTTAAATCCAGCTCTAGAAAGTGGACAGGGAAAGGAGTTTTAGGCCAGTGAGATATAAATCCAAGTGAGAAGAGGAAGGAAGGTTTAACAAGCAGGAATAAGAGCAAGCAGGCAAACCTCGACAGCTGCAAAGGGAGCCATGGCCAACAAAGGGACAGAGGAGACATGTACTCTGATGTTGATTTAGTAGAGGTCAGCCCTAAAAGCTGGGGACTAAGCTGACAATTTCCCAAAGTAAGTCGCTTGTGCACTTAGGAAGGATTTTGTTATCTGTACCTGTCTTTAAATGCTTTTCTTTTGCACCTGTGTTTGCAAATCCAGACAAGACAATATAATACAGGTGCCAGTGCATCAGACTGTAACCCCAAGGAAGATTACGGGCTCTCAGGCACTGTAATGGACTGTATTGGTTAACTCACATTTTCAGTGTCCCTTAGACTAGCTACACATGACCATTAGTGTGCTCATGCCTATGGTAACGACATCTTGTTCCCAACCTAAGATTCTCCAGATTCATCCCTCTGAGATACCCAGTCGCTGCTATGGAACTGGGACACAGAAACTGAAAATGCTGGGACCTGAGGTGTCTCCTGACCTTCCAAGCCAACAAAGCTCAGCTTCCCAGAGGAGCTCACTTCTGGTTGTTCCACATGCTGAGGATGGTGAAGTCACACAACAAAGCACTGATCTCTGTTCTGCAGTCCTGAAAGTCCTTAGAAAACAGAAGGAATACAGCCACAACCACAGCTGGGTGTAACCACTATGATATAATGTAATACGTGGTGTGTTTGGAGTCATGTCTCTCAGCAGTCCTTCTGGCTCAAGGATCGAATTGTGGGGCAAAAGAACCACTCGGCCCTCCATCCTCCACAGTACCCAACCTGGCACAGTCTACACAGGAAAGTCTAAATCAGTTTTCTCAGTCATGCTTACACTCTGTGCATCTCACAAGCAGCAAGAAGGAAGCAACACATCCATCCAACAAGTTCAGTGTGCTGTATGCCAATCGGCTTGAGAAGGGCAAGCCTTTTCTATTAATAACTCACTGAGGTCAAAGGTTATGTGTGATGCATAATGCCTTGGAGCAGGCATATCTGCAAGAAGTGCTTGGTACAGAGGGGCACAGAGGAGGATGAGGTAACTTACAGCACTGCTGTGTTCCTGCCAGAACACAGTGTAAACATGACTAGTCCAAGACAGAAAGTGGAGAGTATGGTAATTAAGTCAGAGGCCTAAAGAGAAGACTATAGCAGAGCTCAGCCTTGCTGTGGTCAGGAATGCTCAGGATGAGTATATGGAGAAAACAGACAGATGTTGTTATGTAAACAGATATTCTCTGAAACTTAGACTCATTTTCCTCACCACCACATTCCTGTGAGGTCTCATCTGCCTCTACTGAGTCTAGAGAGACTCTCCGTGTTGAGAGCTGTAGGACAAATGCGAGAATGTTCAGCCATAGCTCCTTCCTGCACAGCAGCAGATACGGTGGGTTGGGGAGGCCTTTGATGTTTCATGTGCAAAAACGAGCTGATGCCATTCAACAGCCAAAAATTTCTCTGCGGCCATGAGAGCAAGACTGATGCAAGCAGCAACTGTGTACTTATTTCTGCTGGACCAATAGCAAAATACATCCCTAGCCATGTCTTCAGTGCACTGTAGTTTCTCCATTTTATGATGTTTGCTCAGCATCTGCAAATTTGTCCATCCTAATAGCAGATTTGTACTAGTAGGAAAGAGAGATTTTTGTTGCTGTTAAACAAGCCATTTGGAGACTTTTCATTTCCCCTCCAGTCAAGCATTTTTATAAAGCCGTTCCTGCTCTACTCTACATTAAAAATCTTGTACAGACACAAGAGCTTAGATAAAAAATCACCCATACAGGCAAACCATGACCTCCTCCTTGCAGTCCCTGCCCTCTGACTCAGGAAGGTTCTAGCACTGATGTAGTCAATGCCATAAACACACACACACTTTTCGTAGTGCATTTGGAGAATTTGGAACAGTATTCCAAATGAGAGTGACTCCTTTACAAAGAGTTTGCTTGGCACATCACTTGCCCCAAGGCATACACCGTTCCTGACAGACCCTCCGCAGCAGCTTCATATCCACTGCTCCATGTAACCTTAATGAAAGCTTGCAAGGCTCGTTAGGCCAATACAGCATAGCCCAGGAGGCTGTGGCGTGCTGCCAGTCCTGCCCTACCCCCCAAACAATGACGAACATCTTCACAGGTTATGCTAAGTATATGTCTAAATCAAGCATCTCACTTCACAGGAACTGGATGGCCTTCTCCACTAAGGCCTTCCGTTTCCTAAGAACCAGAAAGAGCTGGCTGAAAAGTATGCAGTATTTGGATGCAATATCAACACAGCTTACATAGCAGACACACATTGTGCTTTCACCCAGCAACTCCTTCAGTGCCATCTTTAAATTTTCAATAAAAACTGTGCTGAAGGTATGTGCTTCACCTGAAAGTAAAGGGTATTTATTGTTTTGTAGTGGATGGAGATAAAAAAGGGGTACACATCTGCTACTTCTCCAAAAATAGATTGGCATGAATTCTTCCTTGGAGAGACCAGAGAAAGCACAATTTCCTTGCAATTTCCTTGCAATTTCCTTGCAATTTCCTTGCAATTTCCTTGCAATATTAGTCACCCTAACATGACCCTCTGAGACTTCTTCTAAACACTCAGGGAAAACATGGTCCCACCAGGGAAAACACTCACCAAACATGGTCCTATATATTGTGTAATCTTCTAAACATTAGAAAATATGGGGATAAAACATTATCAAATTTGAATAACAGCATTTTACATACACTTCACCTAGGTGTAATTAATTGCAGAAAGGACAAGTTGATTAATACAATTCTCAGTGATTCTAATCAGGTGATATTACAGAGACATGAACATTAATCAGTACTGTATGCTGATAAGTTTTTGTTATTTCATTAGAGGCCAAATATTTCTGCAATGGCATAATACCTATTATAAGACCACTTTAGCATTCTTTTTCAAAGAGAAATAAAGATTTGGGGCTCTTAGCAATCTGGTCTAGCGTGTGGCATCCCTGCCACACCAGGGTGTTGGAGCTAGATGATCTTTAAGTCCCTTCCAACCCAATCCATCCTGATTCTATGACCCTATGATTTTCACTTTCCAGAGACTAGAGAGTTCTGCTTATAAGCTTAATTGTTATTTCAACTGAGTTAAGTTCGTAACTGATAAAAATTTGGAACAAGTAATCCAAATTCCAGTGATATCATTTTGGAAGCAACAAAAATGCAAAACAACCTCTTGTTGAGCCTGTACATTTGCTGTGATTCTTGCAAAAGATGGGGCTGCAGGCTGTACTACAAAAAAGTTGTTATAAAAGTCACCTATCCACACAAACACCACTTTAGCTTAATTGAACTGAGAGTGCACAAGCAAAAAATTTGTATGCACACATACAACTTCAGGTATTGAAGTATCTCTACTTGTGCACCAATACGTAAATTCACATCATCTCATTGTAGACCAAGTTCTGGGGTATTCAGAGATTCCCATTCAAATGAAAAATAGGCTAAAAATTTTATTTACTTGGTTTGCAGATTAACCCTCTTTTTTCACTCAGCAACTCAGAAAACAGCAACTTACGTTTCTGGTTCACACAAGACTCTTACAAAAACTTGGCTAAAACTCTCAGCGGTGATACATTTCGCCAGATTTTCTTCTCGTTGGCTGTTTGCATAAAATAGTGGTGCCAGACACCCTCTCTATCTCACCTTCCTACTATTTGCCAAAAAAGTCATTCCCTACACTCCCTTTTGTCCAAAGTCATTGCTCTTGTTTTTTTTACTCTTCTCTGATAATTTAACTAATTCTGCCACTTTAAAACACCCTGATAATACATCCTATCCTTCTGTATTCTTATAGCTCTTCTTATTCTCTCGTTTGGGATTGCAAACTCAAAGGGACATTGATTATATTTGTACAGGAACCATCATTTTATGATTTGCTGCTACAAATGCCACAGACAACAGTATGTTTTTGCTGGCGCTAAGATCAAAGTTGGGTGGTGTCTCTCTTAGATCTTGACTAGTAAAACACTTAAACATGCAGAAAGCCATTTAGAGTAGAGTAGAACTCAGAGCAATTTAAGTACATGAGACCTGACTATTCATGGCTAATTACCAAGATGGGATGTAAAGTGTGCAGGTGTAAATCGAGTGTAGAAAAACCCATCTGGAGTACACTGTTCACTGGTCTGAATAAATGCAACACTAAAAATCAAATAAATCCCTAAGTACCGTAAATCAAAAGTACCATGCCTAATGTGACAGATAAAAGGACTGTAGTAGTCTTTCCAGTGTTGTTCTAAGATATGTACAGAAAGAAATAAAATTTTAGGCTGTTTGGAAACATGTTTTCAAGACGTCACACTTTATTCTTTGAAAAATTTTTCTCTGCTCCTCTACCCAAGCTAGCTAGTATCCACTGATGAGAACTGAGTGCTTGCTTTAGCTCAATGTTCCTGGATATGGAAAGCAAAGCTAATTTTTAAAATATGGTGAGAAGAGAGCAGAATTGTACCTTTAGTGGGTGTCGCTTTAGAAGTGTGACTTTTGAGGAGTGAGTACATTGTATCAGAAAACTCCACCACTCTTGAACAAAAAAAAGAAATGAAGCCCTGGCTGGCAACAATAACTGAGTTCAAAGACAGAAGCATTGGGCATAGTTTCAGTGAATTAAAGAGGACAGTAACCTGCAACAGGTATTAAGATGTGCTTTTCTTAATTCTCTACTACCACCTTCAGTCAAATCTGACATTAAATTTTATACAAGGCACAATCTGACTGATAAAAATATTTTTATTAGATCTTTTCGTCATGATTTCAAAAGGCAGTTGATGTATCTGTCATATGATGTATCTGTCATATATATGAACTAAATTGCATGTTCTGCACAGCACATTTACCACTAAAATAAGCATTCTAGGCCCAGTCAATTATCCTCAAGATAGAATAGTACATTTTCAGGAATTGCTGACAAAACCACAAAAAACCAAGTATATATGGTTTAACATAGAAGTTATCTAGCAGAAAACCAAGGCAATCCCATTATCATGACTGTTTGTTCAAAATTATTTTGTGTCCTGAGGCATATGTGCTCTTTAATTATCCAATCACACACCACGTTTCCAGTAGCAATCTTGATTCTATCTTTTTTATCTTTTGAGTATGGGTTGTCAACAATGGTAAGAGCCTAATAATAAGTTTGTGATGTAAATACATAAAACACAGAAATAGGTTGCACAACATGAAAGAATGCAGGTATTGGCTGTTTGTGTTTATAGTCCCGTGGGTGGGTCACTTGAAAGGGTTTATAGAGCTGGCTTATGCCTTTTCACCACCTTCCTCAGTCAAATAACTCCAGCTGCAGTATTGCTGAGGTTATGTGTACTTGCGTGTATGTAAATAACTATAAAAACAGAAAAGGTCTTTCTTGATCCTTCATTCTTTCCATTTAAAAAATCACTTGGTGCAATTAATCGTTTAATCTGGTCACCCAAAATGAGGTTTTAAGCCTTTTTTAAGCTTTGCTGCCAGAAAAGATGTCTAAATACATGAAGAGCAGTCTGACAGCTCTAAAAAGTCAACATGCCTTTAAGCTTCAAAGGACAGCTGGAATATTTAGCTTTTTTTTCTGAAATTTACCATCTAAAAATGCAAGCTTTCATATCAAGATTATTTAATAAGAAATTCTGACAAAACTAAACATACTAATATATTTCGTAATCCTATATACATCAGATGCTTGATCCCAAAAATATTTAATTTGATTAACAGAAGTCTCCTCACATCATCAGGTGTCTTCCTCAGATGAATCACTATATTAATCTTACTTAATTTTCACCCTTTTCTGGGATCAACCCCAGTGTTTTACATTTCATCCACTGTTACCATAGCTCTGTTGTAAACCATGGAGTCATATCTCATTTTCCCACCATTTTCACAAGTGTTTACACCGTCTTCATATCCTGGTGTTCAAAAATACCTCAAGGGGTTTCAATCAGAATAAATATTGTTGTAGGCTTGACATCTTCACCTTTTTGTCATTGCCATCACATGGGAAAACAAACATGTTCCATGCTGAAATTAATCAAATTCAGCAATCTTTTGACAGTAGTGCTCTAGCATCTTCTTTCACTGCTTCATCAATCACAAATAAATCATGATGGCTGGTGAGGCACCGGAGGATTGACATGGCAGTGTGTCAATAGCTGTAACTGAAGTATTGTTGTTGCTTGGTAAATTATTAGCAGAGGGGATTGTTGGCTAAGCAGCAATTCCCCAGAAGTTTGCATCCATCTTTCAAAACCCATTGGCCTCAGAAGGCTATAACAACAATTTAACTTCTGCAAGGGTCTAACATTTGAACTGGGCTGTCCATACCCATGTCCAAGTCCAGGCCACATTCGTTGATGGGCATGCAGCTGACGAACCATCACTGAATAGACAAGTTACTAATGCAGCTCCCCCAGGAACCTATGGCCCTAGGACAGGTCACATTTTTTAATCAATGACTTGGAAAAAAACCAAAGTCATTACAGATAACATTTCCAATAGTCACAAAGACTGATGGAAAGCCAAATAGGAGAACAGGTCCTTAACCCCATGTAATTTTAATGCCCAGAAGCTAGGCACAGACAGCACATTTAATAAAGCTAAATGTAAAATCACAGAGTGTCCAAGTGATGATTGATGACTGATCTCCCTTGTGCCCATTAGCACCCCAATGTGATTACTCGCTGTCATTTTTGGGTTGCAAACAACAGCCAGTATTGAGCCATATGTACTCATACAGTTATGGGAGATATGACGGATGGAATATAGGCTTCCTAAGTCCTGTAGATTCATCGAGTGAAAAGGCTTTCTGCAGAACAGAAATACATGACTACTCAGCTAGAAAGGGTTCAAGGAGAGATATATTTGGGGCCAGCCGTTAGCAAGTCACATTAAGGTCATGCTGGAGCCATCAGTGCCTGGATGATCAATTAAGATGTGAAATGATCAGTTATTCAAAGCAAGGTTGATTATGTATAATTACCCCATAATAGTTTCCTTAAACTGTTGGGAGTGTACAAAATGAGAGACCCTTGCCATGTGGCCAGGTCACACTGTTTGCCAGAAACATAGTAGAAGAAAAAATATTTGGCCTTAGAATAAGCAGGGATGTATGGCTGTTCTATTTCTGATACCTGTAATTGAGTCATCTACCAGGGATTTCACAAATAAATGCTTGAATTTTCTATCACGTTAGCATGCCTGAAGCCAAGGAAATTTCCATGCTATCTTCTGAATACCCACTGGACACCCAGACATGCAGTTTCTTGGATTGTGGTGATACACACTTTGCAGTACCTAACTCCACAAAACATGGCTTCTGCATTTCCATCTGGGATTATGAAATAGTTAGCAATGCAAGGAAGTACATTTTCACATTTTGGAAGGGATCTGTAAAAAAAAAACCTTCTGGTGACATTCACCAATTAATTGAGCCTTTACTGGCAGTGTAGTAGTAGAAAACATTCCTGATTCTTCTGGGAAACATGTAGTAGTACATCTAAACCCAAAGAATATAGGTGTTCAATATCCAGAGAAATAGAGTTTGGGTAACAATAATTGAACAAGAGTTCCAAGAGCCAAAGAGAAACATTAAATATTGAAAAGCTTGGCCTATTTTTATAGACTGTGATGTGTCAATCCATTTTAACTAAACACAGAGAAGGCTTATGGGCAACTTGATTGTACTGTGTAAGTACTCTCATGCACCACAGCAACAGGATCATAGGGAGCCTGTCAGCCCATCAGACAATTATATGACAAGATAAAATGGCTGGAAGCTGAAGGGAGGCTGTTCAAATCAATAATACAAGGTTATCATTGTTTTAATGAGGAATTATTAATTTAGGAAAGATTGCAAGAATTGGGTTTTGGTATGACCTATCACTGACAAGTTTTAATTAAAGCTTAAGTGTTTTTCTGGGAGAGGCACTGTAGTTAAACAAAAATTTGTTTATTTAGTAATACAGCCTATGTTGTAGAGGTCAAGTTATATATGCACAGATTGTTTCATTCTAAGCTTGATAACTGATCTTCTATATTTTCACTTTTTTTTAGTTCCAATAAACAGGAGAAATAGGTGGGGGTTTTTTTTGTGTAGGAAATACAAATTCAAAATCTTAACACATCACTCAAAAGTGATCATATTTCTTCTGCTGAATCTTGATAGTTCTTGATATTGTTGAAGAGTATGATCCTCAAATGCTTTGAATTTACAAAGGAGTTTGTTTGTTTGTTTGTTTGTTTGCTTTTCCTGAGTGAAAATGTTTCTGTTTCGGCAAAGTAGCTCAGGCTTAGCTAAGAAAACTGTCATTTCTTCTTATCAGAAAACACAAGTCCGTGTGGACAACCCTGCTCTGTATCTATTCCATCAGGCTTTGTTTCTCTGCTCCACTACCTTGATTTTAATGAAACCTGTCCTTGTGCTTCTGCTTGCTTTGAATTAGCTATTCTTCACCCAGTCAGATTGATTGAGTTTTTTATCTCATGACTGCCCAAGTATGGAACAAGCTTCTTTCACAGCCATCTATACCACTTACAATTTGTTTTCTGTTTTATTTCCATTTATTCTTGTAAACACCAAAGCACAAGAGACTGAAGTCTTCAAACTTTACTGTTTTACTTTCTCATTTTGCTTAAGAAAACTCTGCTGACTTCCATGGTTATTCCCTCAAAGTAAAGACCTCTCTTTTTCATTTTACTGCTTTAAATGTTTATGCAAAGCAGGATCCACTTTGAGTTCAGTTGATAAAACATATTGAGGGATAAACTCTACTTTGGGGTTTTTTCACTGCGTGTTCTTATGGGGGAAAAGTACTCTGTAATCACTCTATCACATAAAGTGTGCTACTCATTTTTGCTTAATAAAATTCACCATATGTGTTGTGGATTGTTTGCAAATCTGCTAGCATACTGCAATTATATAGTGTATTTAAATACTTTGCAACAAATGGCAGGACTAGTAATTTTATAACTGGAGGGGTTTTTATGGTACTAAATACTTCCTCTACATTTTATATTTCCTATTATGAGAGGATCAGCTAAGATCCCTAAGAATTAATCAACATTTAAGAATGAGGACTGGGAATTTTAGTGTAAATTCACCTCTCACAATTAAAGCTGGCATGCTTGATTTTCTAGTTCTTGTGTTCTTGTTAACTTCCATTGCTGTATCAGAACAGTAGCATTTTTCACATCCCTGTATTGTGATGTATTTTATACCCAAAACTCTCTGGAGACACAGGACTAAAGGGAACCTTGAGATGTCATTAAGTCTATTATTGCATTGCTCCAGAAAGAACAATTATACCAGTGTCATTTCTGATAGGTGTTCCACTAGTTGGTTCTTAAGGACTTTAAAAGATGGAGATCCCACCAATTTTCTAGGCAATTTATTACAGTGCTTCACTTTCCTACCAATTAAACTGTAGTATACCCATTACTTCTAGGCATAGAATATGGAAAAATGGATTATTCCCTCCCTATGCCAACACCTTTTGTGTATGTGAAAGTTTTTTGTTTCCAACAGCCTTTGCCTTTCCAGGTTAAATAACCCAATATGTACAATCATTTTTCATCGGTCACGTTTTTAGACTATCAAACATTCTCATTTTTCTCTACTGAATTCTCTCCAACTGGTCCACATATAACTGGAAAATTGCTATGAGTAAAACCTTTAAATTCTGAATCAATAGGATGAATTTCTTCATGTCTTGCAGGCCACATCTGAGGTAATAAATCCCATTTTGTCCTAAAGAGCTCTGGATTTTTTTCCTCAATGTGACATTGTTGAATCATGTTGAGTGTATATACAGTTATTGCCGTTTTTAACCCCTATGTCCTTTCCTGTAGAACTGTTCTTTAAATTACTTCTATCCATCCTATCTACAAAACAGACAATAACTGCCTAATGTATGTGTACCCATTGAATAGCATCTGATTATTTTCAGATTATGTCTCCAGTTTGTCAAGAGCTATTTAAATTGTTATACCGTTCTCAATATATTCATCTGTAGCGTAGCTCTATCTGCAAATTAAATAATCATACTCTGCACTCCATCGTCCCATTTATTAACAAAACCATTGAACAGTATATGGGTTAGAAATAGGTACTACTCTATGAATCCTTCTATTTTGACAGTGACTGATTGATAAATAATCTTTCAGTATTCTTCTCAAATTCAATTTCTAGTTCTAGATCTAGATTCTCAGAAGTTACCATGTTTCTTTAGCTAGCATATGACATATTGACATGGAGAATATCAAAAGTCTTTCCAAAACCAAATAGTCTGAGTGCTTCTGCCCTTGGTTCACGTACTCTTGTCCTGTCACTGAAGGAAACTCACCTAATAGCTTATCGAAAATATCACATGTAATTGGTGCAAAACAAAATGCAAAGCCTGACTGAGTGAAATCCTTGCAATGGATTGTGATCCCATACTGTGTTCTTCCCACAGAGGACCTGCCTACCCCCAAAGTTTGTTTTTATTTTCTGTAGATTGCAAAGTGTCTTGGGAATCTGAAGCACTTTGAATGCCTTGATGAATAGTTGAGATGTTTGTGCTGCAAAGGTTTTAACTTCTCTAAAATGATAACAAAAATATCACTAATTGGGAAAGAAAATAGCAAACAATACATAGCAGATGGTTTAAACTGTAAAGAACTAAGGGAAGCTAAAGGTGACAGAAGACTTTGTGGATGGCAGGGCTGAGACCAATAAAAAATCATGTCTGAAGTCTATTTTGAAAGAAATGAAAGAAATGAAAATTCTAGCAATGTACAGGCTCATTGCTGAACAGAGATGGTAGATCTATTCACAATAGTGCAGAAGCAGAAGTGTTTATGAAATATTTCCATGCTGTATTTAAAAGGAAGAGAGATCACAAAAGGATGATTCTTGTATGATGAAGTACTTTCTAGGCTGTTTGTGACAAAGGACATTAAACGGCTACTTCATGTAATAATTTTTAAAATATGAGCCTGGGAAAACTGGCATCTAATTCCTAAAAGCACCGTTTGAGGAACTCTCTGGCTCACTTATCTTAACACTTACTAAATTCTTTTTATAAAATTTCAGAAGATTGAAAAAATTATAATGTCATGCCAATAGTCCAAGAGGGCAGGACAAATGTAGGAGAGGAAGATCTACTAAAAAGGCAACATATGGTTTTAATAGATAAAGTTTTGCAGTGTAGCATATTTCCAACAGATTTATCAAAATTACTTTAAAAATGTAGAAAAACTTGAATTTTTGCCCAGTTAAAACAGATGGCAGGCACTGCAGTGTTTCCAGACTCCAGCTTCAAGTTTTGAAGGAGGCTCAAAATGAGTTAAAACAAAAAAGTAATTGAGCTGACATACTGTCTTGTAAACAATTATTCATACCAAGCAGCTTGTCACAGCTCCATCAGTTGTATGAGGTGTAGACCAGGATTAGTCAGGATGTAATTGGCAGCAGTTACAATACTTTAGCAAATTAGAGAAAATGCATATCCTCCTGCTGATCTATATTTGGTTATGTATTGCAGTCTCACGTTTATGCTTTTGTGAACCTTATCATTCATCAGTTGCCTTCAAGATGATATGCTCCATATAAGCAATCATTTTGTATTATCATCAGGTTTTGTGCTCCTACCTGTACAGAGATATGCAAATTTGAAATTTCTCTATTATTGTCAGAAAAGCCTGATTATATCAGGGTTTGCATGACAAAAGCTGATGAACCAGGGAGAAGGCCCTTGTTCTCAAGAAGTCCGTTGAATACTTCAAACCAAGACTAGAGACATCAAAAGTGACCATTCTGAAACTTTGGTAATCAGCTGTGATAGTCTAAGGTGCTCAGAGTGCTAACCCTTGAGTTCAGCTGGAAATAGGACAAGACTAGATATCAGGATTTAAAGCAAAGTCCAACCCAAACTACTTTCAAGACCAAACACAAACAACTCAGAAACTCAAATCCAACTCTTGAGCATTCAGCTCAAATGTCTTAGATGTGAGATTTTGCACATTTAGTGTGTGGCAGATATCTTTACTTGCCATCAATTTTTAATTTTTTTTTTTTAAATCCATGCATTATGTCTCTTGTAACTAGCTGTTTCTTCCCTCAAACCCTACGTCACAAGCATCTAGCTTCCTACATCTTGACAAAAATGCATCCTTGGAGGACTGGGCAAGAATACTGAGACAGCAATTAATCTCACCCCAGAGGCATTTCTACAGCATGATTCATCTAGTCCCAAAGTAAACATCTAAACTAGATCTGATGAATCAAGTCTTAAACTCCCTAATTCTTTCCCTTTTCCATAAAGAAATGGGTGACCCACCAGATGTCAGTGTCTTCATTTAGGATATCCAAAAGGAGGAGAGGAAATTCTAAACCCTATGCTGTCACAAAGTAGAAATAGGCTTTGTGGTTTCATTTTATCACCATTTATCACCCCATTTTTAACAATCTTAACATATATGCGCAATGCATTAATCTTCTAGATCTGTTTGCCAGAACTTTCCTCACAGTCAATTATTTTAAGGTCAGAAGTTTGGGTCAGTGTACTAGTGTCCGTATACCTTCCCCAAATTCCAAAGCTTTAAGCACTTGTTTACTAACCACAACAAGAATCTCTAGATACCTGGAAAAGTAGTTCTATTAGTTGCAAAGATTGCAGTTTCAAGTCAAAGTGGATCAACATTTATGCATTTTGCACATTTCTGTACAAGATAAAGTCTGATTTCTCTGCACTGGCGTCTAAACCATTTTTGGCTCCATCCCATATTGCCTTTTAAGTCTCACTGTCCTCATAGTCATAAATGAAGGGCATAATACTTTGTTTCACTTGTAAATGTCAAGCAGTGTAGTGTTATCATCTATGTTACCAGTAACACTAATAACACTGCAGACTAGACTGCTCTGTCTTCATCAAAGCTATGCATCAGTTAAGACACAAGTGCTGATGATAACCTGAGTCAGCTATCAGGGAAAGGGGCCCTGTAATACGTAGGTCACTACCAGGGTTCATTTCAGCAAACACCTGCAAATTGCACTTCGCCAGAAAAAAATTCTACATTGGCAAAAACAAAAGCAAAGTGCAGAGAAGATATATGAATGTATTTATATCCTCATGCCCTACCCATGTACACAAGAGTCTCTTGATAGTTTTTTGAATATCTGTATAGTCCCTTTCCTCCCACAACTTTGGATTATTTTTGCACTGATTTTTTCAGATGGTTTCCAAGCCACATTAACACTCTATCTATTAAAGCAATATAAATATGTTGATATCTATGCCAGCAACGAAGGACACTACATAAAAAGACCTGGAGCTGAACTCCAAATGTAGGTGTACTAAAAAGAGATTCCTGCATATTAAAATATGAGAGCATAAAACTTTTCTATTAATTCTCAGTTAACATCTGTCCTGCACATAGAGGTGGAGGAAGGAGTCTTCTGAGTGACCAGTTAGGTTCACCAGCCCTTCAAGTAGAGGTTTACTTCATTGTCTGCACAGTAATAAATTAATCTACAATATTCCGATTTTTTTAAAAAAATTAGACTAATTTTAAGGCTAATCTGCAAATTTTTGGGGTTTTTATTCCTTCACTGTAGTTAGTGGAGTGGGAAGTATATTAAAAAGAGAAGTACTACTTAACACTAAAATCTAATTATCTCACTATGCAACATATACTCACAAGTATATTTAAATAATGCATCCCACTTCTGTTTGTCTGCCGTGGCTGCATGCCTAGGTATTTTCCCTATCTATTATTCTTATTCAAGGGAGGATTCATTCAGGGCTCCCACATGTTTATACTTACTTAAATTACACACTTTTAATAAAAATTAATATCTATTAAAATTTTTTTGCGTATTAATTGAATCTTCCCCACTGGAATCCCCATGCTCTATTTTTTTTCATAAGCAGATAAATAAAAGAAATATCTTGAGCTACCATGCACCATCTGGATAAATGTCAGCTATACCCCTACCTAGAGGGTTTGGCATTTATTTCTCAAGAGGGCAGGTGTTGGTTTTGCTTTCCTTGCCTACAGTTTGCACAGCTGAATAATTTAAAAAGGACTCAGCGCTGAAAGATAAAATGAAGATGGAGTATATTGTTTCTGGCTACAATCCCCAGTGCTGTAGGTGGCATTTTCTGCTAATACAGCTTAAAGTAGAATTGCTAGCAAAACCAGAGATTTGAATCATCATAATTAAGTCTGTGTCAAATGGGATTTTTCTTTAAAAAAGAATACATACATAAATAATATTAAATGCATATGCCACCAGTATATATTTAATCTATATATCGGTTACATCCCTAAATGAGTGGTCATTCAGTGAATTCACTAGAATTCCTGTATCCTAAATACCAGACCAAAGCAGCAATAGTAGAGAAATGTTCTATGAAAAATGTACTGTGCAAACATTTATTGCCTTTGAAAAATACAGTATTTTCTCATGATTAGTAAGCTGGCAAAAGGTGTCATACTCCAAATTCTCTTCCACCATTACAATCAGAGTTATGCATAGTAGGGCTGACGTTGAGATTCCATTAAATGGATGCAGTGTAAGCATATAATACAGGGCTTTGTTGAAATCAAAGGGTTTGCAGCATAAATAAGAGAAACAGAAGTCTGAAAAGGTCAAAGTGAAGAAGGAATTTGCCCAGGGCCACACATAATTAACTGTTAAAGCTCCAAATTTACTCAGGGAACCTGGGCTAGCTAAGTGATGTGCTGTCTGTATGTATGACAGTGTAGGGAAAGGTGTATCTTTTGAAGAAAAGCCATGATTCTGCACCATGTGCTAACCTCTGAATTTCTCTAATAAGGGTTTGGTCTCAATTGTGTGTGCAACTCAACTCTGATTTTTTTCTGTGCAAAATTCAATCTTGGGCAAAATAGGCTGCATGTGTGCAGCTGTACACTGTTGTTCTTCAGCCTGTGTCTTCCTGAAGTGTATGTAGTGCTTTATTAACAGTGACAGTATTTTGTAATTGAATATTCAGATAAATTCTGCATGAGGTCAAAATGGTTTATCTACAATCAATCTCCAATTGATTTGCCTGTACAGCCAAAGTATTTGCATATCTTCTCAAACACTGAGCTGAGAACACACCAAGCAGCATGGTGAAGCATCCCTCAAGAGCCAGTAGTTAGAGAGGGGTCAAGGTGAGGGTCAATACAATACCCACTACAGCAGCAGAGAAGTCATCAGTTTGAATTTATTCTCATCTAAGGGACAACCTCATTTGCTCTTGTATATTGAGGGAGGAGAGAAAAAGGTAAGAAAGAAGGAATAAGTGGAAATGATGAAAATGTCAAGCAAAATAGACTTGTGGAAAGAGGGAACATGCAGAAGAAACTGCAACTGTAAGTAAAGCAGGAAAAGGCATCCCTCCAAAAGCAACATAGTCTTCAGCAATGTCAAGTACAAGCAGCTCAGTTGCCCTTCTCTCAGACCACTTTTCCTGCCTTCATTTCTAAAAGGCACAGCTCATGATGTGGCTTTGAAAAGGCCTCATGAAACCATCCAAATCACCTCTCTACGTGAACAAAGATCAGCTGCTTCTGCATTTGTGTCATTCCTGACAGGTACTTGTCTAACCTGTCCTTAATGGTGTCACCAAATAGAGACTGCACATCAGTGTCCTGTCTTAAAACTTAACAAACCGTTTCCAGTCTCTAACTCAGTGGTTTAAAACCATTTTGTTGCAAAAATACCTTTATGCTTTTCTGGTTGCAGCTTCAGATTCTAGTCAAATGAAACCACACACCACACATTGCTTTTCTTAATTACTCATCACAAGTTGAGACATCCATGTAGCAATTTCTGACATATGTGAAGACTAAACCCACCTAATATAACCAATTTATTCTTACGTAATATTTTCTAGACCATCCAGCATTTGAAACCTTTTGAATCCTCTGCATTCTCACTTCAAACATTTTACTGGACTGAGGCAATACTCCAGTGGGATAGAGCAGACCAGCTGAGATATAGCTGGTCCCAAGGAAAGAAGGAGTATAACTTTGCACATCCCCGCAGTTTGGAATTTACACGATTGACTGCAGGATATCTGAGTTTGGGTTTCTTTGGCAGTTAGAGAAAGGTAGAACATGATTTTGTTGACTTGTACTCAATTTTGTGATCCATAAAACCTACAAATAAAGATCTGCTACTTAAATCGTTGTTCCCCTCTTTTGTTTGTGCACCTGATTATTCCTGCCTAAATGTAGTTCCTTATATCTATCCCCAGTGAATAGCATCCTATTTATTTCAGACCATACCTTCAATTTGTCAAGATCACTTTAAATTCCAATCCTGTCTTCCAACATACTCACAGTCCCTTGCAGATTAGTGTCATTAGCAAATCTAATAAGCATGCTCTCATTCCTTTCATTTTTGGCAATCCCCTGAGATTACAGCACTGTTATGACCTTGCTAAATGGTAGGGATAAGATACATACTTTTCTGCAACACTTTAAAACAGCAACCATCAATCAAATAGACTTTGAGGATATTTGTTTTCAAGAATTCTGTACAGGTCTCCAGGAAGGCAGGGTAAGTATACACTGCCTTTGAAGGAAATCCCAAGGCCAATTGTCAAAGTGTTTTGTTCAGCTCCATTACTGATCCTTCCTCACAGTCCCAGATGTGCCCAGGTACTGGTACTCTATTCTCATACCAGTGAAGTCAGGAAGGCATGTCCAGGGCTCATCCACTGCTTCACTTTAGAATACACGTCAGCTGCCTTTGAAGCCTTTTGCAAAGGCTTCCTCAACAATGGGGAAGGTGCAACAATTTAGAAGTGTCAGGGAGTTAAGACTCTAACAGAGTAAAAGAATTTGGCCCACACCACAAAAAGGGTTGTGATTGTGTGCTGGCTGTAGAAATGACCAAAGAAGCCAGATGTGACCCACTCTTGAGTCCCCATTCACACTAGAGCTAAGAAAGAACTTGTCTACCTGCCAGGAGAACACAAAGCCTGAAGATCAAGGAAGTACTTCTGCACTGACTCCAGCACTGCTAGGTTGAACCTCAAATCCTGTGTTTGGTTTTGGACTCCTTACTACAAGAAAGGCATTGAGGTGCTGTAGTATGTCCAGGGAAGGGCAACAGAGTTCATGAAAAGTCTAGAGAGTGACTCATATGGGGAGAATCTGAGGGAGGTGGGATTGTTTAGCCCAGAGAAAAGGAGGCAGATCAGGGGTGAACCTTATTGGTCTTTGCAACTACCTGAAAGGATTGGTTGTAGCCAGATGGGAATCAGTTCTTTTCTCCCAAATAACAAGCAATAAGATGAGAGGAAATGAGTCAAGTTGTGCTGGAGGAGGGTTAGATTACATGTTAGGAAGAACTCCTCCACAGAAACAGCTGTCGAGCATTGGAACAGGCTGCCCAGGGAAGTTGTTGAGTCACCATCCCTGGAGGTTTTAAAAAGATGTGCAGACTTGACACCTGCGGACATGGTCTAGTGCTGGGCTTGGCAGTACTGGGTTAGTAGTTGGAGTTGATTATCTTAAAGGTCTTTTCCAACCTAAATTACTCTATGATTCTACGATTAGGATTTAATCCAACTCTGACTCCAGCAGCAAGGTGTGGATATGGTCTGGCACCAGCTCTGGCAGAAAGCAATGACTGGAACAAGCCCTACCAGTGGTAGCTTCTCCTCTCCTCATAAGAGCAATGGAGAATCAGGAAGTTTCAAAAAAGTAATGTCTTAAGATAGCCTCTCTACCCAGAAATGTCAGCTTTTTAGGTAGTTAAAGGCTAGGTAATATAACTGCTCAGTGCTGCTGGCAGTCTGGGTTTTGCTAAATACTGTTCCCTCTACTTCTGGACATGAAAATGCTTCACTTTTCCAAAAATCTAATCCCCAGTAATTTTTCTTCAACTGCTGTAAATCCTAGATTTAGATAAATGTCATCTCGGATGGAATTTCATTCATTGAAAGATGTCTATTGTGTTTAGGCTTTTGTGTCTTTAGTTGCTGTTTATTTGAAGGAAAGGAACACACGTTTATTTACAAATAGCAAACTTAAAGCAGTTCCAATACCTCCAGTTACGTCATCTACTTCGGATTAACAAAAGGTCTGAGAAAAAGGAAAATAACAGAGGAGAATCAGCCCACAAAAACCTGAAAAATCTTTGTGTGATTTCTATAACTCTCAATACCACAATGGGAACCAGGCAAATGCTGAAATATACTGGTAACATGAGGAAAAACACTTCACAGAACAAGTGCATGGTGTAGTAAGTTGCTCATTGCATTCAAATAAACATCATTGAACAACATCTGCTATAAGCTAAATGTGCTGCAAATAGACTTGCTCTAAATTGCTGAGGATAAGCTAATTAGACATGTAGTTGTCCATCCTCTGCTTTTGTTTTCCAGTTAATCAACTGAGCAATGTCAAGGGTTAGAAAAACTCCCACATATATATATACTAAGGGGAGGAACAGGCAGCTCTTGTTAGGCTCCTGATACAGGAAATTAGCAGATGACTTTGATAAAAGGAGCTGGATTTCCTTTGCTGGAAATAGAAAGAAGTCGTATTAGCTTTAATAGATCTTCTCATGGAAAGGCCCATCATAATTAGTGATCATCATTTATCATCATCACAATTTCACCAGGAGATCCTAATTGCTCCTTCCCTCAGTTACGCACAGAAAAACAGATGTATGTTAAAGTGTTGAATGCAGGAGTCCACTTTATGCCTGGTAGAAGATACAGAATGCCTATGGCATATTTGGACTATTAATTTTACTTTTCCTTATAATAGTAATAATAATAAAATTGTGCTCATTTTGCTTTCTAAATCACAGCAGTGTGAATGTATAGTTTTTGAAACAAACTGAAGAGCTACTCTTAAGGGTGCAGAAACTCTGGGGGAAAACAGCTTATATATTCCCTTTATTTCTATTTTCCTTCCCTTCACCCACATCTTCAATATCCCAAAATCTTTTCTGACACTGGATATATTTCTCATCTTATATTTATTATGTGAGATTATCTGCTCTCTCCTCAATCTAGTTCAGCTATATCCAGCTGGCTAGAGATGTAGAAGAGGTGCAGATGAGGGCTACACAGCTCCCAGGCCTGGGAGGCTTCTGTACCAGCATCACCTGAGGTAAATCAGAGTTGGCACACCAGACGTGACACCCATTAATGCCATTTTCTCTTTCTGTTATCTCACTGTCTGGAACTATTACACAAAGATGACATTCCTCACTGCTAAAGAAAGCCAGACTCCCTGAACAGCTGGGGTTGAAGGGGACCTCTGGGTCATATTGTCCAAAGTCCTGGATTGGATCCCAACACTTCTTGGTGCTTTAATCCAACAACCAGGAGAGAGAAAGGAAAAGAAAAAATTTAAAAGGCTTATTGGGGTGAGAGATCTGTTTGTTACACATTATTTAAAATTATAAAAGGGGAGATACATTTATTCATTCCTCCTATCTCATGTAACTTCCTTTACTCTATATCCTCTGTACAGTGCAGACAGCTGTGTGCAACAGCTGAGCGAAGGAAAAGGGGTCAGCTGCATAGATTATTCCTATTACCTGTTAAATCCTCACTTACCCCTTCAGTCACAGGGGCACACTGAATGCAATAAACTGAGTTAGAAGGGTGCAAAGTTCATAGATATGTTTATATATGTTTTTATGGCAAATAAGACCTTCCCCATTAATGAGCAAGTTAATGATTACATTATAAAGTTTGGGATGCCTAACTGTGGTAGTGTGCTGGCCACCAGGAACATCCTGGCCTGGCCTGGCCACTCACCGCTCTGCATTCCACTTATCCCTCCCCTGTTCACCCAGGACTGGCCACATGTCACGGGCTCGTCATTTGTCTATTAGCTGGGCTCTCGCCCTGCCCACCAGGAGGAGAGGGATAAAAGAGGGAGGCGAGAAGGGGGCAGGGATCTGGCCACGTTTCCACTACTCATCTGGTGATCTGGCTCTTCCTTGCTGAAGGAAGAATAAAAAGGACTCTGATAAACACAACTTGTACGTCTGTCTTTACCGGCTAGGAGCCCACTGAGGAAACAGGAGAGCAACACCTAACTGCCTACTAGACTAAAACAGAAGGTTCTAAAAGGAGTTTATAATGTACTCAATGTGTCTATTATGAAAATCAATGAGTAAAACCTTTTTTAAATTAAGAAATCAGGGTGTCAACAAGCTCTCATCTCACCCTTAATGTCATATTGCCAGTTTGCAGAAGGCTTAGATACATCAGGTACTTTGACCTCCAACTCTCTTAATAAGGATTTTATACCAGATGGTTAGATAACATGCTTTACATGCACTGCCTCATGTATTCTTCTCCATTTTAGCAGTTCTTTATGAGCTTCTGATTCTTTTACTCCTAGCATTCTTTTTACGCATATATTGTCTTAGATTATCAATTTCTGCCATTTATTGCCAGTATTTTCAACAAAACTGCTTCCATCCTTCACAGAAATATATACTCAGAGATTTTCTGCTATGTAGCACAAGTTAGGAACAGGAAATCAACATATTTTATTTCAAAAAGTAATAAAGAATGACATAATTCAGAGATCATTGCCTTTCTGTCTTCGCATTCTGATGTGCAATTGCTTGAATTTTGTCTGATTAGCAAACAACAGAATGAATATGCTTCAAAGTTGAAACAGGATGGAAATTTGTATGTACAGTGTCACCACCTCTTCTTACTCTATAGAAGAAAATTATGTCAAAAATTATTTGGATGCAATAACATTTAATACCCATGTGTTTGTTCTAATGAATTCATTATTTCCTTTGCACTCAGTTTTAGCAGTGCTCTTGTATTAGAGCACACAGTCTGTATTTTCATTTAATTTCCTGCAGGCTTTTTCATTTGGCTCATTTATCTTTCCTTATCCCTTGAAACCATCTATAGTAATTCAGCTCACTGCAGCTAGACCTTCTGACAGAGCCAGAAATAATCAGTTCCAGGCACTGCTGATTCAAAAGTCAGCTAACAACTACCTCATGATTCTGATCATTTTATGATTTTTAGGTTGATGGAGACTTTTGGACAGCATTTCTTTCTCCTCTGTCCTGTCAAGGAGTTCCTCCATTCTCTTTCCTTTCTATTGAACCACAGTTTGAGTAGTGGTACAAAATCAAGTCAAACAGAGATATAACAAAATAAAATTTTGGTTTGTTCTTCCCAGTCCTAGTTAATGTCTCTCAAAATATTTCCTTCCATAGTACAGTAGTGTCACAGAATAAGTCAATGTGGAAAATTTGTTATTTAAAACCTTTTAAAATGTAAGACATACTCATGTAAATACAATATCCATTCTCCTTAAGCTTAGTTAAACAGGCAAATTATTTTAACTTAGAAGTTATGTTGTTGTTTACAGTTAAATTAGGGTATATGATGTGATTTGACTAATTCTTTTTTTTCTGCCAAAGACAGTGTTCGTGAGAATTTCCCAAGTGACAAGTGACTACCATTTCTTGATGTAGAGGGCAGCCCCTCTGCCCCTCCTGCCTGGCTTGTCCCTTCTGACTAGCCTGTAGCCATGGATAGCCACACTCTAATCATGGGATTCATCCCACCAGCTTTCAGGAATGGTAACCATCTTCAAGGTGCAGTTCAAAATTAAACTAGCAAAACATAGTTTCAGATATTAAGTTCAAACAAAATGCTTTTCTTTTCTTTTCTTTTTACCCTTCAAAATTTGTATGAAATCAATAGTATAGTTTTGGCCTGATAATTACTACCAATCAAGTGAATAATGAAATAAAGGCACAAGATCTTTTTGCCTTTGGTCTGATACTTGTGGACATCGCTCCCTGCTCTGCATTTCTCCAATCCTTCCTCTCTGTTTCAGCAAGGATAAATTACTTGTCCTCATCTTCAAGGACCCTCATGGACAATCACGATCCTGTTTCCATTCTATGTTAAGAAGCTGACTTCTGTCATCAAATGGCCATATTGTCTTCCCAGTCTTTAAATGTTTTATTACTTCTCTTTTTATTTTCTTGTGCTTGATAGGAATTCACTAAACATGCTGCAGAAATACCAAGTCACTGCCATTCAGATTCCTTCTTCCAACTTTAACCCCCTCACCTGTCTGTATCTATACAGTTTTGACATGTGTTTATCTGTAGGCCACCTGGGATATTTCCTGTCTTTTTTTGGTTTGCTTGGGCAATACAGAAGAGAATAAAGTTCAAATCCCTGTAGGGGACCCCATGTACAATTTGTAAAGGCAAAACGATGAATTATAACTGTACTTACTACATGGAATATTTTGAAGTCTCAGATACACTGCTTAATGAGTCTGGTATGTCTATAAATTTTCTCTGGATTTCTTTAGGATTTTCCCTGATACATTAGAAAGAAATGTGCATGGATTGACTACAGCTAACTTTTTATAATAATTCTTTTTATTCTGTATTTTTGTCTGTTGGACACTGTAAACATTTCGTATCATGAAGGTCAAAATTTTGTAACAAACCAATTTGAAATGGCTACCTGCTGAACTATGAGATTGTGCAGCCAAGGAAACAAATTATATTCTAGTCCACATTCTCCCATAAAATAGATGTCATTTAGGAGAAGCCCTTAAAAAGAGATTTCTTAATTGGAAAAACATCCTTTTCAGTCACAAGTGGCTGAACTGAAGTGTGTCCTCAGAATATCAATATGAGCTGAAGCTATTAAAATGTCGTGGTTAACCTTTTTAAAAAGCCTAATTTAATTAGAAAATAATAATTGGAGTATTCTTGACAGTAAGAAACGCCTGCCTCGAAAGAACAGCATGTAAACTCTCAATTTCAATGGGCAACATTCTACTGGAAAAGATACAGCGTATGAACAATGAGACTGAGTTAGCAAATACTGTGATTAACTTACCGGTTTTGCTATTGCAAGTAATTGCTGGACCATGCTGGAGGGCAGGCACAATTTACTTCCTGATATACATAGTAGAATGCTTTTGCACATGTCAGCAGCTCTTATGCATAATATAAAAAAAATCATCAGGCCAATCAATGTTCTTACACAGTGTAAGTTTCCTTGCTTTTTCTGAAATCATGAGAGCAGAGACCCCATGAACAGAAGGAAAGTGGCAGCATGGCACCCTACAGGGTATTTTTTCATTTAAAGCTCCATGAGTTAGAGCCTCACTCTACCTAGCATTTTATGAGTACATTTTCACCCAGATGAAAATAATTGCATCTCATGTCAGACATGGAGACAAGCTTCCTTTTAGCACAGGGGCTGCTGGAATAAAAGTAGTCCTATTAAATGGAACTGGATTACCTGAGGCAAATTGTGGCCCTAGGATGAAACTATACTGGCACCCTAACATGAGAGATATGTGGAGGTCAGCTGATGAAACATTTTGGAAAGTTTGGTTGATGGCTTCCATACTTAGAAATAAATATCCAAAATAATCTCCCACTGGATGTGGGACTAGAGAATCACTGTTCAGAAAAAAACAACACAGGAGTCTTGCAACAGAACACTTAGGACCAACTACTTTAGGAAGACACTTCAATACACTGGAAAACAATTCTGCTTGTGTTTATGGGCCAGTGGGATCACCAAATTCAATCTGCATGGGATTGTGTCATGCTACAGTAGTTGTTAATTGACTTGAAAAGCATCCTTTAACAACTTTCATGTTATTTTAACTGGATTGATGCTAGGTTTTGGAGTTCTTCTGACTGGATGTCACGCATTAAATTATGGGGCCCTTTTCAGTAATGGCTCTTTTGGCTCCCCATATTCCCTGAGAGAGGATCAGGTTTTTATTGTGTTCTTCATACTCATGGGAAAATAAATCACGCTCAGCCCTTTTTCCCCACAAACCCAATTTCCCAGTTCAAATGTTTCATGGGATTTCACCAGGAGGGGAGTTACTGGAAGAACCAGTGAATTTACACTGCAGAGATTTGGATCCTGATCTAAAACCCTGTGAAAACATCCACACCAACTCTGCAATGGAGGACAGTACCACACATTCCATTATAAAACAAGGAAGGAAGGAAGGGCACAGGCTGGGTTGGACTAATCTAAGTATGGCAGAGCTAAGAGTTTCTCTCCACCTCTATGTCGCTGACCTCCCTTCATACAACACAGCTGGTATAGGAATTTCTTCGCTGTATTTCCGTGTTCCGTAAAATTTCATAGGCATTGCCTATTGCCTGTTCTTGTCAACCACCTCCTTTCTGTCCTTTCTCACTTCAACAGGCTTCAGACAACTAAAAAATGCTGGCACCAGATGGGTTAAAAAGTAAAATGCAATCAGATTTTTGTAACTCTGCACAGAGACACATAGTGTGCATTTGGTCTTCAGGCACAGAAAGATTAGTAAAAAGAACTAATAGAAAAGATATCCTAACCTACAGCTTTGACAGTGCACTCAACCTTCCCTGAAGTTGAGATTTCATGAAATAAATGACTCAAATCAGGCTATGGAGACATGTCAGGAAATCATATCTCTTTTAAGGCATGATTGCATACTCACCTCTGTAACAATTGCTACAGATTGTGACTAATTTTGCAGCTATCTTTATACTGATTTATAAGTGTTATATGAAAGGAATTGGAGTAAAAGAGGCTTTTAATTCTAGACTCCACCTGTGTAGCAAAACAATGTACTCAGGACTGCCTGCTATTTCCTTCATTTCCTATGCCTCTTGGGAAAACCTTGAATAGCAGTGCTGACTCTTCGCATGGTTCACACCCTGACTTTTTGAACAGGTCAATTCTGCAGCTCAGTGGTCATTTACAACCTGTCCAGGTGTACAGACACTACCATCATGTCCTCTGCTCTCTGCTGGCCTCCCAGCATGGGCAGCAGTGTCAGCAGGGGCTCCTTCAGCCAGCCAGCATATGGGAACAGTAATTCCTCATCTGATCTAACTGGGTAGAGCCAAGAGTTGACTAGTGAACCTGGCTGGCACTTGTCTGTGTTGTTGGGTATCTGACGTAGCCTACAGCAACTATAAGGTGCTCTATGCTGTTAATTTCTCCACTCACCGTTGCTCCAGATTCTTCATGAAATAGTGGAATGACTTGGGTTGGAGGGAACATTAAAGATCACCTTTTTCCAAGGCCTCCACTGTAGTCAGGAATGTCACCCACTAGACCATGTTGCTCTGTTCTGAAATTGATTTTATAATGGCATTTTTTAATATCCTGACTTTTGAAGCAGACTCTGATCACACTCACATACAGCTTTGCTGTTTTATAACCTTAATTCTGTTATCTTGACAGCCATTGCTATATCTAACCCTAGTCCAGGCTGGATCTCATCACTGAGTTGTGTGAAATGGTTGTGTAAAACACAAGCACATTAGACTCTTCCAAAATCACCCACCACCCAATACTGAAAATAAAGTGCTGTTTCAAAACACAGCCTTTGCTAGAGGACACCTGTGCTAGGGATGACTGAAGGAAGGAGCAAGTTTGAAAAGGAACAGAGAACAGAGCATAGTTGAAAGGTGGGAAGGGAATGTGTGGAGGTGCAACACACTTTTAACAGCAGAATGACCCATGTGGCTGATCTCTCAGCCAAAAACTGTTGAGGGACACCTGACTGCTCCAGAGCACTACATGTTCCCAGGGAGTAACTGCAGCTAAAGAAGGGGAGGTCTCATATCAGTGACAATTGCTGCGGCTGAGTGAAGATTTTTAGAAGAATTGTCTCTGTCTTCCCACAGCTGACCTGCCATTGCCGGTTATCACACTACTGCAAACACATCCTGTCTTGTTGGCTCCCGCTGGCTGTGTGCTGGGATATGTGGTTAGACTGCTGAATAGCTCTTTCAAACAAGGACAGAGCTAGACAAATGTAATTATTAACCATAAACTGGCATAGTAGAGTGACATGAACTACACATCAATTCAAGATAGATGAAGATAATGCTCTTAGAGCAGATAAACACATCCATGCCTTCTCAGTGTACAAACATAGCCTGAGAGGAGAAACAATTTCTCAGGTGCATCTATTTAAAAAACTTCTCTAAGCAGCACTATTTTGAACAACTCTGCAGTAACTACCATATTGCTATTATACCTAAATCAGTTTTATAGTAGGTCATTCAGGTTCTTACACCAGAGAGCTCAACAAAGGATTTAAAAGCCACCCATGAAATCAGAGTACTTGGATGATTAGCAACATCACTAGTATTTCCCAAAATCATTAATTTAAAGCTGTTTTGATGAAGTCTGTGTTGTAATACAGTCACAGAAGCAATGACAGAACTGTATATGGCATCTGCCATATACAACAGTCCTGGTCTTGTGTGGATATGCAGTGGTTAAATCCTACATCTCTGCCTTGCTAGATTGCAAACACTGGGATTATATTCCCCTAAACAGCTCTGCAGTTTTACCCATGTTCATGCCTCTGCTTAAGACTACAGAATTCTATACAATATTGTTAAGTGCCCAGTTTAAACTTATTTAAAAAAAACCCCAGAGCTTCCAAAGTTAATGAGCTGGTTCTGCCCTGCTCAGCACTTGACAACTGGGCACATATTTAATAAATTTTCCCCCTTGTCCTAGGACTTTACAATATCAGCCCTCAAATAGTTTCTAATTCTGTGGGAAAATGCACAAAAAAGACTTTTCATATTTTCAATACTAAAATAGGTGTGTAGCAACTTGCTTCTCTGTTCATGGCCCTCTTAAGAATAGAAAGGTCTTTTACCAAACATATCTATGAAAATTTATTCTTCTTCCTTTGCTTTCTGAAATTCACCTTCTGCTCGCTGTACACCTCTTCGGGCTGAGTTGCAAAATGCAGCTGTGGAAAATAGTGTCCTTAGCTCTTCCTAAGATTGTGGTACTACCATATTCTCTGTTTCCAGATATCATGGACGCTCCGGGGATTGCAATATTTTCAAGTCTCTCTCAGTATTTTATTCAATAAATAGGATAAAAGGTATTCACTGTTCACTCACTTATCAATCTTGGAATCTCTTAGTCACCTCCAGTTCTTGGCACAGACACTCCATGATATTAATACTACAGAAGACAGATTTAGTAGAAAATGTACTAAATCCTCCCCACACAACTTGTTTCAGCAGCAGCAGTTCTTGCTGTCCCAGTTGCCCATACGCTTAAACTCCTTTGTTCACCTCATGCCTCTGTGCAGCAGTTCCCTCTTCATCTGAAGGTGTTTCCCTAATGCTCTCAAGACTAGACTTTGATCTGTTTTTAATGCAAAGTGCAAGGCTCCAAAAACCTTGTACGTCACTTGAATACCTAGTGCAACTGACTACATATGGGTAAAGGATACTGGCAAATTACGAGGGTCAAAAATGTAATTGTGGGACAGTGCTGCACAACCTAAAGCAAGATGCAATGTGGCATTGTTCATAAAGGAAAGACCTGTTTTACTTGGAGGTAATGTCTCTTGTGCTTCTACCCTGGAGACAGCTCAAGTTACTTAGTCAATATGGGCTTTGTTTAGTGGAGTTTATATTCCATACTCCCAGGATTATGAAGATTTGGACACTTGAACATTGTTCTGAACTAAACACTATTCACAGAAGTTCTGATACACAAACACACACAGTTCATGAGCACTTTATGCAGTTATTTACACTGTACATGGATTCAGACAAAAACTAGAGTTTTGAACAGGAAGATCCTGGAACAGGATCTACATTTTTCTTAGAAGAGTGTCGATTAGCCAACTACCAGGTGAGTGATTTCTTTTAAAACGTGTGTCAGACATGGAAAATGCTATTGTAAGTGTCTTGTTATCTTTGCCTAGTCATGGAAATGTAGCTGTAGCAAGACTTGGCAAGAACACAAAACCCAACTGCTTGGACAGGAAATGTAAAACTGGAGTCAGTAACACTCCTACAGCTGCTGCCTTGGCTTCACGTTGGAAATTACTAATATGGCAGCAGCACAGAGGAACCCAAGCAGAGGACTAGACCCTACCATCAGGAGGGTCATGGAAGTAGTGAACAGAAGCAATTACTACTTTATTTCCACCCTTGTGAAAAGTAAAGATCACAATGAAAAGACGGAATGCTGTGCACAAAAATAACATTTGCAATGATAGGGAGTTTTTTAAACAGATCTAAGAGAGGCATGTGGATTCCCTTGTTGAAAAGAACCAAATGCAAACCATTTTTTTAATAAACTGTTTCATTGAAAAAATATGAGTACCTGCATGTTACAACGGGTTGGATTTTTTCCACATTGTGAGTCATATACAAGATATTTTATCTTCTTGTTATGTGATTTCCTACTTCAAACTGCTTTTAAAATTAGTTAACATAACAAGCTCCAGGATAAGTAATTGAACACAAGGTTTTATTTTTGCAGCTGAAGACTAATTTATAACAATATATACAGAATCTGCACCAGTTCATACTGCAGGGCCCTGGAAAATAGCATCTTCCAGAAATGCTAGCATAGTGCAGCTCTCAATATCTAGCAAATTTCATTGTGATTTTAAGTGGGAAATTCCCTATGGCTTTCTGAAAGAAATGATGTAATGAATACAACAAATTATTTACCTAGGAATTTATTCTGCTCTTAGAAGACATTGGTTTCAAAATTAGATTTACCAATATAACTTCTTTCCTTCATTGGTAATCAGAGACTGTCACAGCCATTCCCTTCAGTGTATTTAGTACAATGGTGGAGGGGGAAAGTTCTACTATGGAGTAATATCTGTTCCACAGGACCAGTTAGAGAAATTCGTTCAAGGGAAAGAAAGAATGAGAGAGAGAGAGAGAAAGAATGAAAGAACGAGTGAAAGAAAGGAAGAAAAAATGAGAGAAAGAAAGAAAGGAAGAAAAAATGAGAGAAAGAAAGAAAGAAAGAAAGAAAGAAAGAAAGAAAGAAAGAAAGAAAGAAAGAAAGAAAGAAAGAAAGAAAGAAAGAAAGAAAGAAAGAAAGAAAGAAAGAAAGAAAGAAAGAAAGAAAGAAAGAAAGAAAGAAAGAAAGAAAGAAAGAAGAAAGAAAGAGAAAAAGAAAGAAAGAAAGAGAGAGACAAAGAAACAAAGAAAGGGGTTATGCCATATGCACATAAATTAGAGATAAGACAAGTACTACCTACACTTGGGAAATTGTTGAACAGAATATGGAGTGTACTGACTATTATATTTGTTTTTTTTGACATGTAAGCTAGGGTACATGCCACTGAAAGGATCTTCTTGATTCATTAAGTAGAAGTAGCCAAGAATTATACAGTACAATTTTTTCTACCTTGTTAATCATCTTGGGACCCATACACTTTAATAGCTTCATCAATGACATAATTCATCAAAAGAAACACGATCAGCAGGTAAAAGGAGGTGTTTCTGTCCCTTTACTCTGGCGAGATCCCTCTTGGAGTTCTGAACCCAGCTCTGGGACTTCAGAAGAGGAAATACGTGGATCTGTTGGAGCAGGTCTGGTGAAGGCCCACAAAAATGATCAGAGGACTGAAGCACCTTTCCTGTGAGGACAGGCTGAGAGAGCCTGAGGGATTGTTTGGCCTGAGGAAGGAAAGACTCTGGGAACACCTTCTGTGGCCTTCTGTTACTTAGCAGTGCTTATAAGCACTTAGGGTGCTCATAAGAAAGATGGAGACAGGTTTTTTTAGTAGAGCCTACTGTGGTAGGGCAAGGGTTAATGGTTTTAAATCAGAAGAGGGTAGATTCAGACTGGATAAAAGGAAAACATTTTTATGATGAGGGTTATGAAACCAGGTTCTCCAGTAAGATGGTGGATGCTCCATTCCTGGAAACATTCAAAGTCAGGTTGGATAAGGTTGTGAGCAATCTGACCCAGCTGAAGATGTCCCTGCTCACTGTGATAGTTCCCACCCAATCCATTCTATGATTCTGTGGTTATGAATCTGTTTCTTTGCAGACAAATGTGAGATGACAGCTACTTCAGGTACCAAAATCAACTGACTTACGGTTCAATGGAGCTCAGCTGTGGCACCATATGGAACATTAGCAGAATCATCCCAATCCAAGTTCTGATGTCAAGGCTACCTCAGCTTCCACTTATGTAAATAGTCTACTTACTGAAGCTGCTTTCAACAACTCAGTAATGAACTTTAAGTTTAGAATTCCATACCTTTTCTACAAGGCACTTGAACACATATTGATACTCTACTAGAGGAGAAGGATCTGAGCACATGCTTTGATGTCTCCTGAGCTGTGTCCAGCACTCCTGCTTTGATCACATGAAGTCCAGAGAACGTGGCTCAGGGTTGTTAGCTGTATCAAACCTTCAAAGGTAGAGTATGGCACAATAATGATAGCAAGTCCATCTGGTGTCCCTTGTTTATCCAAGGAAGTCTCAGTGGTGAGATACTGCAATGAGGTCTGAGCCACCAGACTGTGTGTCCCTGGAAGGGTGGCTAAGCAGACATAAATCTTTTCTAAGATGGTGAGTGTAGTATGCCTCACTCTTCCTAATATAGGCAGTACAGAAGAAGGATTTAAAATCATCATTTCTGGTGCACTCATTTGGTCATGCAACATATTTAATTAAAATTCATGTGTTAAACTAGACTGCAGGTTTACTGAAATTCTACAAAAAATTGATTTTTTTCCCCCCTAGGTAGCAATTAAGATTTAGTGACTGGAACCTACCTGTTACATGCTTTATGATGTTTTTCTGGTATGTGTCTCTGAACTAATATTGCAGTGGTTTCTTATTACAAATTGATTTGCTCTGTTACCAAGTACCCTATGAAAGGTACATGAATCAGCTGCAGCAGATCAAAAATGTATTTTTAAATTTCCAGAACAGGTGTAGAAGTTTAACAGGCTAATTTATTGTATAGTAGACATGGGGAGTTTTTTTAAAGCAAGTATCCTAATTTTTTTATCTATTTAGATGGCACTGCAAGTTTTGTTCAAGTTACAACAAAAGTTACAGAGGGAAAAGTAACCCTCCATGTATGTTTGCACTACAAAAATAAACATAATCTTTACAGAATGTAGAGCAAGTTATTAATCTGATTAATTTCATTAATCTAATTCAAGTTAATAAATCTGACAATTAACCATACTTCTTTGACTGGATGAAAGTCAGACAAAAAGAACTACGACCTCAGAAAATTAAGATGAAGACACTTGTTCGTCTTCCACAAAAGATGTCAAATTGTTCTGTACCATGAGATGTGCATTAGCTAGGTATCACTCAGGTAACCATCACACCATGCACACAAGGGACTTACTCATTACATGTCTCAGCTATTATTTCTGAACAAGCTGTTGATTTAATATTACATGAAAAAGGCAAGACTAATATTCAGTAACTATGATGTAAATTAGCTGAATCTTTCTGAAAGTCTAATGATTGCAGAATGTCTTTTGTTTTATTCAAGTAATTGTCAATAATCTGGCTGCATAACAAAACTGGGGTTTCTGTCCATTTGTGTGTGTCAGCTGGATAAGGTTACAGGAACAAGCAGAACTGATCCATTCAAATAATTGTGTCAGGATACTTCCTTGACAGTATTTTCCTGAATGTGGATTTTGTACACTGACTAAAACTCAAAAGTAGTAATACATGAAGGCTCCTCTACTTGTTTGCAACACCTTCTTTCCATCTATATTTGTCAAGGTTCAGGTGCCTGCTGGCATGCAGATGTGCAAAATTGCAAAAGACACTGGTCACATCCATAGCAGCTATCTACAGGCAGCAATATGATTACACATGTAAAATATTCCATCTATTTTGTACGAGTAAGGAGTCATTGAGCACAGAAATGTGCACAGGCTTAGCACTTTCTCAGGATCACATCACTCTGAGCTGTGTCATTCTTCGTGCTGCTCAGCCCATGGCCTGTCATCTGCTACTGTCCTGAATCAGGTCAGGACACACAGCTGCAAATTTTGTTTAGAGAAAAAGCCCAAAACATACACATTCCCATATAGTTAGCTGTTTTCAAGTGCCTGTTGGTGAACATTTTGAAGAACTGATTCTCAAATTCTGTCAGTACCTCATCAAGATACTTGCAATTAAAATAGTGAAATCATTATGTTTGCAATTAAAACAACAAAATCTTATGTTCTTACAACTAGTGTTTCATTTCCCTTTTTTGTGGTTACTTAACTCTTACTTCTTTCTCTTCTACCAAATGCAACACAAGATAGTCTGTGAGGGCTGGGGAATTTACATAGAAAATACTTCCTTTTAGCAGAATAAATCAAGGGCAGACATTCCACTCTTTCACTTGTACACAGAAATCACCCTGTCAGTCCTGCAATATGTTTTGTTGTTCAGGAAGGTAGGATGTGGATAGCATGTATGCAGGAGAAAGAGGACAAACAGCATCAGAGACATAAAGAGGTAGAGGGATTTGAAAGAGAAGAAACACAAGAATTTGCATATTTTAGAATAAATTAGGATCTTACACATATCTTATGTAGTCTTGGAATTTGTGCAATTCAGGCGTACAGCAGTTTGATGGGTCAGGTTCTTTGTGCAGATGTGTCACCTGTCAGGAATGGAGTGCTATAGCAGAGACATCTTTGTTGTAGAGCAGGAAGGTACCATGTGAGCCCCAAAAGGCATTGATGCTGATATGGACTATTCCTCTCAATAAAGAAGGGATAAATCACATACAGAAGCAAAAACACGTGTCAGTCTAAGCCAACCCATCTGGTCACTGGGATGTGCTAACATCAATGGAAGAAGTGTCTCAGATGTTCTGATTGTGAAGCAGAAGGTCATATTTTGCTCTGAGGGCAACTTCAGAGGGAACAAAAATGCTGGTCTTTTTTTGTTCTTTCAGTAAAAGAAATGGGTTAAAAAAGAAAAAAATATGAGTTTTCCACTGGAGAAATAACAGTGACAGTCAAGTGAAGCTTAGAAAAACAAAGAATTCTGTTGGACAGCTATGTTTCTCTGGGTTTACAAAATATGACTCTGTATGTGGCTCTGAAAGCAGGAGCACAGGCTGCTGTATTCAAATTGGGGCAGGTATTGGTAGATAGAGGGGAGGAATTTCATCTGAAATAAGCTCCACAGCTAACAACTCAGCACTAGCTCTTTCTGCGACTGATTTTAGATTTAGCTTCAAAGTGTAAAAATATTTTTTGAATATCATCCAACAGATGTATGCATCATTTAAGCAAAACAATCAGACAATTTTTTTTCTAGTATCACACTGTTCTGAACGCTAGCAACATCTAAGACAGTATTAATCAATCTGTAATCCATGGACTGGCAGAGCCCACTAAGGATCACAACATTTTCCCTTTTTTTAAATGAAAAGCAAAAAACTAACACTACATACACATATTCCCATGCAGTAGGTATGTGGCCATGCCTACTGGCAGGTATAGTCAATGTACAGATCTCTCCCAGAATCTGAGGAATTCGTTGGGGTTCACTCACCACTAAATATTCAAAAGCGGTCTCCAGTTTCCTACCAAAAAGTAGAACTGAGGGACAAAGATATTTTCAAAGTTAGTAATCTACCAAGAAAAAACATTGAAGACAACTAAAAGCTCACTTACACCATTTTGGTGGGGTTGATCTCTTTATTCTCCTTTTTTTTGTGAAATTTCATTTTGTAAAATAACAGCCTTCTTTTTGAAATGACAGTGTTATCATTGCCCTGGTAATCTCACTGTGAGATTTCACCTATTCACTTGACTACCAATTTCAATTTGACTTTTGATATTCTTCTTTTCCTCTATTCAAACAGGCTTCTGATTTCCTCAGCTCATCATTGAGGGGACTAACGCTGAAGAGAAAAACAGCTGAAATCCCACAATGTCATGCAGCAAACCACATGCTCCTCTCTAGCAGTAGCAGCTACTGCTGAGAAGGTTAGGTCATAACACCTCCCTGTTAAAATCTTCTAGCCATTATCTGCGTACTATCTTTAATCTGTACTTTGTGTCAAAACAGTTTTCTTAGAAAGTGAAGCTGTAAATCTTTTCAGATCTCAGGCGCCTGTGCACAAATGTTGTTTGGAAACAGAAGACAATGCCTTTTTGTTTCCCTATTTGTAGCTGCTGGTTGCTGCCTTTATAATGCAAAATATTCTTCTCCAAGCATGATTATTTTTTTTTCTATTTTAACAGCTGATTATGTTTCATAGTTGTGTCTTTGATTTCATGGATTCTTTGTGATTTGGCTTAATAGGAGGTACTGTAGTTTCACAATGAACTTTCAATAAACCTTTAGGAATGCTCAAAAATGTATTTTCTATTTTGCTTCTTGTCTATTGTCAAAAACTTTGTTGATAACAACATATGCTCAGGAGCTCTTTTGTAGTTTTTAAGGAAATTTAGTTCGCTTTGTAGAAGTGCTGCATACTGGGAACATGATATGCTTACTGTTGGCTCCTTAAACAATAGAAAGGAAAGAGGAAGAAAGTAATCTAGCACAGATTTAAGCAGTATCAGCTTCCTTGTGCTGTGTTTTTGTCCCAGTTAGGATTCAGTCTCAGTGGGTGCTTATATACAAAGAGATGATGCAGTTTACACAAAAATCTTCCATACTAGCATTGCTGTGCAGGGGTGAACAGCTGTCTTCACCCTTTCCTGTCTCATTGTAACACACTCTGCCATTAGAAACTCCTTTGCAGAATTTTGACAGCATATGAAAAGTCACTCACAATAAAAACAAGGACTAAATTAATCTACTTTACACATTTCTTGATCACTTTCCTTTGCCAAAGAAATAGCATGGTGAGAACTCATTTTAGGTTGCACTATGCACAGATGCTTGCCATGTACCTGTGAACAGTGATGCCACACAAGGGGATGGGCTCACATGGGCACAGCTGCTCACCACAACAGCAAGTCCATTCTGTGCTGAAAGATGTCACAGACGTGCAGCAGCAATCAGTCTGTAGCGGTCATTTGTGACACCCCAGTGTGTTATTTAGGGTATCCTTGTTTAAGCCAACCTTCCTGAAAAAGAATTGTTGGGCATCAGAATAAAGAGAAAAACCTATTACAGAGTGCTTCATCATGAACTTGGTTGTAATGTAGACTGTTAACGGGATTAGAGTTTGCTTGTCTCTTTTACCTTATGTAAGATGTTAAAATAATTTTCTTCCCCCTTTTGACGATATATTAAGATCTAATATAGGGCTCAAATCTGCAAGTGGTCCTTGCCATAGAAGTCCATTCCAGGTGCAGGGAATCCCACTTCTATCAGTGCTTATGTGCAGCACTGACCCACAAAGCTAACTAGCACAACATGCAACAAAAGTTTGGCAAAGGCAGTCAGCCGGGAGCCAAAGAGCTATTTTGTTTCTAGCATATCTGCTGAGACAATTCCACATCAATCCTTACACAGATATTTGATTTGTAGCATACCTCAACCCTAATCAGCAAAGGAAGGCGAAGAAAAAGAAAAAATAAAAAAAGTAAAAGCCGACAGAAACAAGAGAAAGAAAAATAAAGGATGTCTACATCTCTTACATACAGAATCCAAGGAAGTGGAATTTCACCACTTCCTTTCAATTATAGGCTTTCCATTTAGAACCCATTTTTGTGAATTTATCATTCAGAGTTGCTATGGAAAATCCTTGATGCTCATCCAGGATAAGGAGCAGTTGAAAATGAGTGTCACAACTCAAGTAATTTGATTGGAAGTTCACTGGGCCAGTGGTTTTTTTCCCTGTCTACCTGAAGACTATTGGTAATGCTTATGAGCACTGTGCAAATATTAACAAATCAGCTGAGGATTTCTGAGCTGGTTGGAAAATGAAGAACAATGCAAATAAGCAGCAGGGGAGGTAGAAAATGCATGCAAATCAACCTATACTTTCTGGTGTATAGGTCCCAAGCCTCATTACCTTTGAAACTTCTGCTTGCACATAAGCAACACTTTAGCTTCTTTCTCAAATATGGAAGCAGGGTCTGCCACCCACAGTTTAATGAGCCTCAAGGAGATCAAAAGAAGCCAATGAGAGAGATTTCAATTGTCATCTTAATTTATTTCTGTATTTGTTTATTTATGGTGCCTTATAGTTATTTCTCTTCCTGTTTCATAGATATGTTTTTGATGGACGTCTAGGAAGGAATAGCACTGCTGCTTATTTGAGGGATGAGAAAAAGCACTAACGCGCTTTTTATGATCAAAGTAGTAGGAGGTACTGCTTATAATATAGTGCTTTTCATCTTCAATACACTCTACTAACATGTGTGTATTAAACCTTAAAACAGGAGGTACATAAGATAAAGTCATCTTCATTTTCTATGTGGACAAAACTGTGCCAGAAAGAATTTTAGTTCTCTATGCATGAGAATACTACATTGAAGTTCAAAATTAACGTCTGAGTGGGGACGCGAAGCACAAGCAAACTAAATGAACAGAACAACAAAAGGCTTACTCTTATTACTCCCTGTCAGAGAAAACTGTAATTATAAAATGTGGGATTCTAGAGGGAGATTTTCTTCCTAAGAGGTGGGGAGGTCGAACTAAATATATATTGGATTTTTTTTATTATTATTTACTTTTGTCAAAAGAAAAACTCAGAAAATATTCCTGTCATGTGACAAAGAAAAGAAGATGAGCAGGTAATCTCACTACAATTTCATTGCTTGCATTACGAAGCAGTCATTACCAATAGACACAAACACTAGTTTTTCTTCTGTGGAGCTTTTGTTCCTTCAGTAGAAGGAATAGCTATTCACTTTTCACTTTGTTATTTCCTTTTCCAGCACACACTTCCATCCTGCCTTTGGTAGCAAATATTTGATTGAAGAAACACAAATATCATCAGAGCTTTTCCCAGGAGATCCTCAACACTGCCAGTTTAAGGAAGCTCTGTCTTACAGAGCTCTACCCATGTCCATGTGTCAGAGCCCAGCATCAGTAGCTCCAGCAGAAATCCCTGTTACAGAGACACTTTGGAGTTGCTAAAGGCAGAGGTAGTTGCATACTGTGTGCTGATTAATCCTGCTTTCCGGTTGTTCACAATTACATCCTGACTCCACATCCTTCCTTTCTGAAGGAAGACCAGACAATCACTGAGATAGGGAAGTGAGTTGAGTTGGCTTTAGGAGATTGCTGAAAGACATCTGATATACCTCTCAAAATCAGTTAGGCCACTGTACTCATAATCTGCTTTCTCTCTGTGTCTTCCCACACTGCTTAAGGAAATCACAACTCAGTCTGACAGAGAAACCACACTTACAAAATGTTGGTTCCCCTTATTCTTGCTCTAAAATTTACCGGATGGTTGGACAAAACTGTGTTTGCAGCTTCCTTGACAGCCTTAGTTTTAACACTTCTGTATGTGTTGCATGTACACATGCAAAAGTATTCTAAAAGCAAATACAGTTGGATCAGCTTTTACTTTGACTACACAAGATGTTGATGAGAATTTCACTAAGTGCAACCTCTCTGATTATAAACAGCAGAAAAAACAGATAAAACACCATCACTATTTTAATCCTGAGACTAAAGTAGTTCCTCTCAAATGCAAACATGTAGAACTTAGCTGCTTGTACAGACCAAGATTATTTCACCCGTATTGTGCATAAAATAAATAAATCTACTAAAATTCAAAAGCTGAAGGTTTATGTGTGCCACTTGGAAGCCAGAGGTATTTCCCAAAACAAATGCAAATCTTACTAAAAGCTAATATGACCTCACACATAGGTCATTGCAAAAAGGCACAGTAATAAAACGGTGTATATATGAAATATGCACAGCGTTGTCCCTTCGATGTACGTCTTGAGACCAGTACCGACAATCCCTGGCATTTAGTGACACCTAGCGGTGTTTTCTTGAGTGGAAGAAGCCTGCTCAGTCTTGGTTTCATAAACGTTACATGCCTGTGTTAGAACAATAGTGTCTCTGAAGGCCCGGTGGTAGATTTCCTCCCTACCTTCCTTTCGTTTTCTGAATCTCTCGGGAAGCTGAGAGAGTCCACAAGGACTTTCAAGTGAGGACTACGCCTTTCATAAATGAAAGAGTGGTTTCTTAAAATATGAGAATGGGAGAAAAACACGTTCCATACACTGATTAAACTCCACTAGATGTCTGGAAGAGATGCTGCAGCATCCTCAGAAATCGCTGTGCAGAGAAACAGCACATTCCTGCAAAGTCTGCTCTGGGACTCAAATGGTGCTGGTCTTTGTGTGTAAAATTGTGGTCAGTCAGCACCTGTCTTCAGGAAATTGCAAAAAGGTGCTTTACAGGATTGCAGTGTTGTTGTCAGAAAGTCTTTTAATGCTCCACTGGTGTTTTTCACTTGTGCTAGTCTTTTCAATGATCTTTGCCTCATATAATGTCCTGCTCCTGGCATCCAGTGAACGTGTAACTCATAGTAAAAATAAATCTTCCTTGCCTGAATGAAGCTTCTTTTCCAGCAGGTGTCACTGTGAAGTAATAAACACAAAATCCAAACCCCTCACTCAGATGTGGGAAGTTGGGTGGGATACAGGACACCCCCTACCCTGGTTGGATGGAGAGTCCATGGCTCTGAAAGCAAGGAATCTTGCCAGGCTCCTCGCCCCAACATGCTCCACATCCTGACAAAAAAGTGTGTTTGAAGATGGAGCCATAGGCCTTTTCCAGTGCCTGCTGGGCAGAGTCTTGTTGGATTTGCCACATCTGGGTCCTGCCCTTGGCCTCCAGCAGCTCCATGAGCATCATAGGTGGAGGGGGCTACTCAAAATATATCATTGCTTTTGGCTGTGAAATACCTGGAATCGTACACAGGATGAATCCCTGTGGGCTTCAGTACCAAAGCCTACTTTTTCAATCTTGGGTTTCTGCAGTGTCATGAAATCCTTAATTTCACAGCTGTGGGACTGGTTTTCCAAAGCAATAAGTTACTCAGGGCTGTGACTATATAGCTGTCTGCCTAAGGACTGTGTGCCTGGCGTCAGGAAGCCAGATTTGAAAATGTCAGCATAACTTCCTGTTTTGTTGCAGCCAAATTGAAAAATTCCATTGGCTGCAGAACTCCAGCTCAGGTTTGACAGCTTTATTAATCTCTGTAGAGGCTTTATGGTTTTGTTGTTGAAGCAATACTATGTGTCTGGGAAATTCAATCATGATAGCCTTTATGGGCAATTGAATTATGTAAATTATTACATTATTGTTATACAATATAAATCACAAGTAGACTTAGATATAGAAATGGATGAAGCATTTTTGACAGAACTTGTTCTCTGAAAAATGTTAACACATAAGAATATTTTGTGGAAGTGTACCAGCTTTGCCTAACCTTCTTTGAAAGGGGAGTGAAGGAGGACATGAGCACAAAAACTAACAGTATTCAAAAGCTGAAGAGAAAGGCACCCTGATGGTTCTGTATGACCTGTCCTCTACTTTAACTCTTGGCTGTCACTTTTCAGAGTGCCAGGACTGTCAAACTCCTCTGAGCTGAAGTGTTCTTTCACTTTAAATTTTTCATAAAAGCTTTCAAATATTCCTTTTTTTTTTTTTGTATTGGTTCTTAAAAAAACAGAGAACATTTCTGTGCTTATATATAACATCTTATTCATGTCTACTTAGAGAATAAATATGGTTTTATCTAAAGAAATATGTATTAGAAAAGTGTAGGAGTTTGATTTTTTTCTATTTAAAAAAATATTTTCTAGTAGATGTTATGGAAAGAGATTCGAAATTAAATATTTTTCCATCAATAAAGGAACTACTGTCAGGAAGCTCTTCAACCTGTAGTATGTGGACACAGGATTGCACAAACTAGACTGCTGCAGATAAAAAAAACTCAGAACAGCACAGAATATTTAAATTATAACATGACTATTCAAAATACTGCTGTTTCTTATAATTGGCATTGTGAATTACAGCCTGCTACATGCAAAGGTAATCAAGTGCCTTTATTTACCAGCAGCAATTGGAATCCTACAGCTTCATAGTGCAGTGGTCTCTGAAAAGGCATTCTCAAACAAAAGATTTTTGTCCCTTGTAAGCAACTTAGAAATGTCTCACTATATTTTTCCCTTTTCAAATGGGTTAACAACAATTAGGAAAACGTTGTTGGTTTGATTTGCACATTTAAAGCTACAATAAATATCAAATCTTCCACCTTATACCTCTGCTTTCACAAAGACAACAATGGATCCATCGAACTTCCTAGAGCCTCTAAAAAGATATTTCAACAAGAGTATCAGAATCGCCTTCAACTTTGAGATTTGCTCTTTAAAACATGGAAGATGACGTGAGAGAAAATATTTCTGAGTCTTTTGATGTCTGAAGATAAACTTCCTTGAGGTGAACAGACTAACTAGTACAGGATGCACGTTAATTGCTTCTGGCCTGCACTAAAATTTTCACTTTTAAAATTACTTAAATTGAAAAAACCTTCTCCTTTAAAAAAGTTGTAAGAAAGTAAAGTAAAGAAGTGTGACCTTTCTTGGATTTTTCCCTCTATTAGCTGCTTCTTTTTTTGTGATAAACTTATCCAGTACCATAAGTGAGAACTTCATGTACAAAGCCTACTCAACACTACTCAGAAATTTATCAGAGTTTCAGATCTGTGATGCGTGTGTTATTTTTTTTCTTACTCTTCATGATTCAGAAACTCGGTTAAGCAAAAAGGCATTACTGGATTTGTGTCACAATGAAGCACAGCCAAGTTTAAGCAGCCTTCACAGAACTCAGGTTTTGCATGGAAAAAAATAGTTAGGGGGAAGACAGAGGGACAAGATCTACTTTCCACCCAAAGTGGCATCACTAGACAAGGGCTGACAAGCTACATACAATTATTTGAACTTTGGCAACAACAGCCCCAGCTCCACGACTAACCAGTATGCAGTGCCTGGACCATGGCTTTATAGACCAGGCTGACAATACTCCCTTCCATTTACTGTGTCTTACTTGGACCTTAAACAGAAACAGAGTAGGTTAAATTGAATGCAAGAAGAAAGTCTTCACTGTGAGGGTGGTGAGACACTTGAAGGAGTTGCCCAGAGAGGTTGTGAGTGCTCCATTCCTGGAAGCATTCAAGGCCAGATTGAATGGGTCTTAGAGCAACCTGGACTAGTGGAATGCATCTTTGCCCATAGCAGGTGAGTCGCAAGTAGATGGTCTTTAAGGTCCATTCCAATCCAAACTGTTCTATGATTCCATGACCATATTATTCTGATTGTATGACCTTGGGCATTACTTAAGTCATGTTTAGTGTTAATGCTGATGATTTCCTAGTCAGTGAAAAATTCTAAATACTTCAACAACCAGTTTGGAAGGCACTGAGGAAAACAGTGGCAGAGGGCCATCAACAGCTGTTACGAAATATTGGATATAAGTTGGATTTTGCATTTCACTACCCATCCATGCTTATTAAGAGATAGCATTACAGGCCATTACACTTAGTAATATTGGATTGTGAATGCCTCTTGTGCTATGCATTTGTGATGTCACTTGTAATGTGTATAATAAAATTAAGAAAATCCAAACTTTATTAAGCTATATGACAGAAAGATTGCATGAAAGGATGCTTCAAATTCTTTCTATCATCTAGAGAGTCTGTTGTGTTTAAGGAGAATATTGCTGACCTCTGAACAGTCGTCAAACATGGAAATAAAGGTTTATTACCACAATGACTCCAAAGACAAGAGATTAAACATAAAGGTGTCTTGCAAAATTGTATTCCTCTGTAATGAAAGGAACTTCCTTTCCTCCTAGAAAGGAAAAACAAAAAGTCATTTGTAGGTATTCTTTTATAATTCTGCCTCCAAATTATTTGAAAATATAAAACAAACTAGATGCTCAAATACTTTCTCACAAATAGCTCTCAGAGATGCGCAGTTATGAAAAGAGCTTTCCCTAAGGAGTAGTACCAATCAAAACCAATCTATTTTTAGTTGAAGCCTGACCAGTTTACAAACATGCTGATTGCAAATGCCTTCAACAGTACTGGAACTGGCAACTCAGAAGCTCCTTTTCTTCATTTAAGAGCCTGAGGCAGAAAGGATAAATGAAATAAAATTGTTTTCCGTTTATTACAGTATTTTTTCTTCCTGTGTGAAAGAGTTCTTTCACTTTGTTTCAGTTCTAGAAAACTGAATTAACAGCTAAGAATGGAATTACTTCTCCTATTTCTTTTACTACTAAAGTGATGCTCACAGTAAGCTGAGTCAAATAAAGCGGTTTTTGTCTTCTGCATAACTTCTGCAAAACAAGGTCTTGTCAAAACAAGCCACCTCTATCTTTCCTCCATTCAGAGTCTGTGTGTCTCCTTCCCACGGCAGAGCAAGCTGCTGTGGTAGGTGGGGCATGACACTGCAAGGCTGTTTACGTGACACAACACTTACAGACTGCCAGCAACTGCTTTTCCCAGATATCGTGAACACACCCCTGTTCATCAAGGCCCTGCATTGATGAAAGACAGTGTGATGCATAGAGAGACCAGATTGTATTCACATTCCTCTTATAACCCCAAAACCAAAGCAAACCTCTCAAACAAATATATCTCAAGTGTGATTGGCCCTTGTCCTGAAGAACTACAAAGTATATGACCCTCAAGTGGCAGCATTTGCTTTGTCTGTGTATACAGCCATACCCGACAGAGCATCAGATCATTTAGTATTTGTATTGTTTTACTGGGAGAAGATATCTGTTTTCTGTGCTTATGCTCTAGGTTTTATATCAGTCTACCTCTAAGCATTCAGAAGGAATGGAAAGATCAAGTAAGAGACCCACAGGCAGCCCAACTCACTGCTCACTCTTGCTCTTTCTTTGCCAATAGCCCAGGTCTGGGAGTTCAAAACTACGATTAAGCATTTTCCTTTGAGTGCAGTTCTACACCATCTTGCAGCAATCCTTTCTGTAACCTGAAAGGCCTATCCTTTGCATATTTCTCTGATCCTTCTCCACTGAGCACTGAAGTCTGCGTATTGGTCAGCTACTCTTTCATTGCCAAGGGCCAGTGCCTGAGGAGGAAACTTAGCTCTAAACCATTGATCTCTATTCATTATGTAAATGAGGAACAGGCAACAAAGATTAGATACAAACTTCACAAATTTCAGGGTTGCTTATACCCTCGTCAGTTCAGTTTTACTCTTTGGCATATCATTTCACTCGTAATGTAATTCATATTTTCCTGTCATGCTCCCTCCACAATCTTTCCCTGTCCTTATGAAAGAAGGGAACTTGGAAATCATGCAGACTTTCTCTCTTATGCAGCCACTTTCACCATGTACCCTACCATACTGTTTTAAGGCTCATGCCAAGAACTCATTCAGTAAATCTGTCACCATTCAACAGATCTAAGTATATTTTTTTCCTCAGAAAACAGCAGAAAATATTTAAATTAAACATTCTTAACTGGAGAAAGCTAAGAAAGTTTTGCATTCTTCAAAACAGGAGAGGGAAATTTTCTGAGGTCATTTTGGCATTACTGCATCATAAGGAATTATCAGTAGTTTTGCTTGAATTGTTTCTTTTATTGTCAAAGACATCCCTTCGGACCTTTATGGCTCTTATTCTTTTAATCACAATGCATTTTTTTAATGTTGGTTAAACATCAGGGCCATGCCTATGTCTGTTTTTTAGGATTCCTTCTGCAACTGCACCACAGAGATGCATCATGCTGCTGCATGGTGTCAGCCTGCAGATGCTTATGCTGCAGAATAAGCATATTGGCCCCAGGCCAACTCTCCCTTCTCTCTGAGTCCTTGTGGCGCACTTCCAAACTTGGATCCCTGAGTGCCATTCCACTCCTCAGCATTCAATTCAGCCTCTGTGACAGGAAGTCCTAAAACTGCTAAAATTAAAAACACATGCCAATTTGGACCCAGGCTGTCACACTCTGTGGCTAATCACTGAAATACACTTCAACAACTCAGAAATAAAAGCATGACCATCTGTGGTGAGCAGGAGGATTTCACCCTGGCAGCACACTCGGTCAAAGAGACATGAAAATGGGGGCAACAGCAGCAACAGCCTAAGCAGGTGTTTCTCTTTTCATCAGCAGCAAAATCTCAGACAATCAAACTGTACAGAGAAAGACTAATGAGATAACAGGGAAAATGGAACCTTTTTTGTGTAAGAATAGACTAGAAAAGAATAACTTGCTTAAATCTAGAGAAACACAGGCTGATAATCTCTATGGGAAATGAAAGAAAAGATTTTAGAGTAAAGAAGAAACTCTCAACAGCGATTGCTAAATTCAGAAGCAGTCTCTTGTATGAGATAACAGGTTAAAAAAAATATATACCCTTACAGTGGAACAAGTTCAGTTCACAACAGAAATTGCAAGAAGTTTTACCTTTGCTAGGGGAGCAGAAACTTCAGGCAGCCATGACACTCCTGGTATTTCTCTGTTCCTAGCAACAAACCTAAGCTGGAAGCTAAGAGTGAATGGGAACATTGACACTGTATTACAAAAAAGCCAAGAAATCTACAAGTTGACAGAGTTTATAGATAGACAGGCCACAATTAAAAGAAGCCATAATCACACTTGTACAAGTAATTCGTTGGCAGGCAAACAAAAATAAGAAGCTGCAAAAATGTTTAGCTCAGATCTGTATTCTTCTGTAGGCTAATCATAAATCAGAATTTCTCGGCTGTCAAAGGTATACCTTAACTACTAGGATAGTTACATGTTTTGGGTAGGAGCACTCTTTGGAGACTCTTGCTGTAATGTAATGCTTCAGGTTAATAGTTAAAAAGCTTAAATGAGATGTGGCTTACTAGATACAAATCCTCATTCAAGAGGTTTTTGTATATAAATTGTTATATAAAGCAAGAATAATCTTAAGGGGGGGTTCAAAAGAGGCCATGCCTGGATATCCTAAATAACAGTGGTTAGTGTCATATTACTCTACAACTTCCTGAAGGGTGATTGTAGTGAGGTGGGGGTTGGTCTCTTTTTCCGGGCAACAACTGACAGGACAAGAGGACACAGTCTTAAGTTGCACCAAGGTAAATATAGGTTAGATATTAGGAGGAACTTTTTTACAGAAAGAGTGATAAAATATTGGAATGGTCTGCCTGGGAAGGTGGTGGAGTCACCATCCCTGGACGTGTTTAAAAAGAGATTGGATGTGGCGCTCGGTGCCATGGTTTAGTTTAGTTGAGGTGTTAGGACAGAGGTTGGACTCGATGATCTTGAAGGTCTCTTCCAACCTGGTAATTCTGTGATTCTGTGATTCTGTGATATGCAAAGCCCTCCTGCAGTCAAACCAAGTTTAAGGAATCCCACCTTCTTAGCAATCACTGGAATCACTGAGCTCTGAAAGACACAGGGGTTAACAAGGCTCATGACACTGTTATTTCAGTTTGGCAAATCTAGCCCCTCTCTGGCTTTCTAATCTACACATGAATGGCAAATAGCTGTTTGTGAATTATTTTAAGATGACTGAAACAATTTTTGACCGATAATTGAATGATCCCTCAAAAAAAAAAAAAATTCCTCCAGGTTATCTATTGCATAATAATAGCTGAAAGAAAAATAAAATGGCCAAGAGTAATAAAGTCACAAGTGGGTGTACATGCAGACTCTCATAACTCAGTTAACCATAATAACTATATTTAAATCACTTTGTTCCAAACCAGAAAATATACTTGAAAACAGTTGAATTAAGAAAATCTAATGACTTGGCAGCCCAGTTATGCTGGATAAAATTCTGAGACAAAAATTATCATGGAGAAAATCTAACATTAACAGTGCAAATACATTCACTGTTACTAAAGTGGTAATGGTAGGATAAAATACCATGAACCCAGAACATGACCCTGTAAAAGTTCTTCTGCCTTGTGCTAGGTGAGCTACCTCATAGTGCTTTCCTGGACTTTCTCCTACCATGTTTTCTACAATAGTTGGGTTTCACTGGCAAGCATTTCTTTCTTCAGGAGCAATCCCAGGGAAAAAGAAAGGTAACTAAGATATTTATATCTCCTTGCCTCAAAGATTAAAAAAGGAGGCATTAAAAATAAAAGGCTAAAAAGACCCACATAAAAGCAAACAATCCAGCCTTCCTGTAGACTTCAAGAAGATAAAGATTACTCCCAAAACTGTGTATAGGAAGAGCACAGACAAGCTTTTGTCAAATTCTTTTTAGTTCCACATAACATATCCCAAAATAACTCCCTGTAGAAGTTGCAAGCCCACTAGGTAAACCAAACAGGATGGTAGGGAAGAAGGCTTATATTCTTTGCCATTCTCTTGTGTATTAAAATCACTAACAAACATTTAATAAAGTCTTAAATGTGGTGGAGAAAGTTAAGGATGATCCTTGGTTCTCCTCTTGCTGCACAGGAAGGGATAATGAACGTAAATGGAAGCAGATTCTTACACTGTATTTTCAGAGCAGTCAGAGACTACTAAAACTGACATGTAAGGTGTGCTCCAAGGTGATTTAGCAGAAGAAAAGATCTCATTTCCAAGTCAAATCCCAATACTTAAGGCTCTGCACACAGCTCAGCCACCATGCATATATTGAACTCTGTTTTCAGACCACTGGTCTGAGCTACCACAGAGATTATTTCCTCCCATTATCCCACAAATTAACCTGTAGCCCTAACTGTGGTGCTGTAGCAAAGAGAAGTTGCTAGTCTTATCTGATCATACCACCTCAATTCTCATAAATATTCTAGCTGACACACTAGGCAAAACTCTGCATCACATCACTGTCAATGATGTGGCACTGATGAGAACCCAGATCTACTTTAGTAAAAGCAGAATTTAGTCTACAGTTGTCTTAATTTTTGTTTTGTTTCTTCAAAGGAATCTTCACCCCAATACATAAATCTCTGGGAGTTTTTTTCATTCTGTTTCAGGTGCCTAGTCTATTCAGGCACATTTATGCTTCATCTGTAATTGGAAGTTTTTTAATTTCCAGGGCAGATGTCTCATTGAAACTTTTTTATGGCCTCTGCCTAGCCAGTGTGTTAGGGTAAAAAATGTGATTTTTATTAAGATAATATAGAATTGTTTAAAAGATAAGCTGTTTCATAATGTAACTTCAACTCAGAAAGGATGAAAGTGCATGTGGTGGAGACTCTCTCTAACACAACAAATTTCCCCTAGAGAGTGTAGAGGAAGGCAGACTGGGAATTTTTCTTTCCCCAAACATCACATATTTGCTCATTGAGTTCAGATATTCATGTATTTCTCTGGAAAACATAGCCACTCTGTAAAAATCTGTCAATCTTTTATAGACCTGGCGGTCTGCTTGTTGGAAGCAGAGTTATATGAGAAGTAACTTGTGAAAAATAATGTGACTCTACTCTAGAGTCATAAAGGAAAGATACAAGACTTCAGCATGTAGTACTAAGTGGCACAAACTGAATTTGATATTGTTACGATATTGAATTTGCTACAATATGCCTGAAAGAGATCACCTGTAGTGAATTGGAACTGTTTATGGGAGAAACAGCAAGCTAGCAAAACCACATACTGATTCAACCAGGAGACAATGAAGACCTCACCAGTCTGCACTTCATACAAGGTAAGACTTCAAATAGAAATGCAACATTCCTTTCCTGATGCAGTATCTCTGCTCTCTACATTCTGCTTCGGCTGCCCACCAGGACCTGAATGCTCTTTAACAAGGTTGCTGATTACACATAACCTGAGCTGTCTTGGGACATGTTTAGAACTCCAAACAAACAAGATTTTAGACCTTTTCTGGTTAATTAGCATTAATGTGTATGTGGCTGACCTGCAAAAAATGTACTCAGAAGTTCATGGCCTGATCAGTCCTCCCATGATGTGCTACAAGAGCTGTAGCTCCATGGGAGTGGAGCAGGACAAGGGGGCCAGCTGCATTTTCCTGGCTGAGCCCACCTGTCTTCAGAGATTGTTTTCCCTTTCAAGAGCAAGAGTTAACAGATAATGTTGGGGAAGGGAACAGATAAGGATGTTGTGGGGTTGCTATTAATTTACATTATCTAATCCAGTCTAAATGGAAAAGTTCATTTATTTCAAGACTGCATTCTGGGGAGACCAGGAGCCTGTTGTGTCTTTTACTGCAGAGCTTATATAAGGAAATGACAAGGGAAAGTGCTCGTGGAAAACCTCATCTAGCATGATGCATAAACCTAGGTCTGAAAAAACATTTAGGTCACAAATGAAGTAAAGCTGGAAGTATCCTACGGTCATTCTGGTCTTTAAAGCATATCACAGAAGATGGCATGATTTATTCTCGTCTGAATTAACAGGAAAACTTCAGACACTTACAATTCTCACAGAAGTTCATAGTGGCAAAAAAGCTGAAATATTAAACATTTGAAAAAGTGGTTCTATGCAAAATTTACCTCAAATACAATAATTTCTCTTTTGTTATGCATTAGAAGGTTACTATAGTAACTTGATAACTGAGCTATAGTTAAAAATTTGGCCTCACTCAAATGTGAAATTCCAGTTTTCAAGATTATATCTCTTCTGCTATTTGGACTGGTAATGTATTCCCTGTACTTGTCAGAATTAACTTTTTTTCTTCAAATGACAGTGACATTTATACTGAGACCTAGAGCTCCAGCAAAGATGATATGGACTTGCTTTACTGGGTTTATTTCTCTCCTCTATGTTCTGTCTTAATTCTGCCCACACTAAATCCAGTCCTGCTCTTGCACTGAGTTACTTATATGGTTTTCATTCAGGATAGGTTGTTTTGAATGTGATTATGCTGAGCACATCAAACCAGTACATATAGCTCTTATGGTTTTCTCCATCTCTTGACTTCTACACTGTTCTGAGTCTCTAGCTCTTCAGCCCCACTGTCAAAATCTGTCACATATGACTTGCATTTTTAGTTTGTCAGTTTTTCCTTATGATCATCATTTGACCCTATCCTCTTAGCTGTTCCTTGCTGGAAGCATGGTCAAGGCCAGTTTTTTGATTTCTCAGATAATGGGGGTTGTGATCCTGAATACACACATTGTATCTGCTACCCCTCAGCCTTTTGGAGCTTACTCCCTAGGCCAATTAATTCATTACTAGGAAACCCCCTGTAGCACTCAGCAGAATTCCTTGATCACTTGCCTTTCATGACTGTACCCTTCATAAATTCTGATAAGATGCGGCTGTTGCATTAGTCACCCACTCCTACTGTAGGCCATACTGAGAAGCATGCCTCTCTCTTTAGGAAAGTGATTAATTTTAAACAGATATTTTTTTCCTATTCAATACTCAACCTGAAATATACCATGGCTGCCCAGATAAGTTAATGATTTGCCTATCTCCAGGTAGGTATGAATCCGATCTCTGATAGCAACACTGTAAGCCCAGAAGGGAAATTTCCCACAGCAGCAAAATTTTCTGAAAATTTCCCTTTACTGCTGTAACAGTAACAACAATTGCAGCTCTGCTGGCTTCTGTGTTCAGAATGTTCTCTGAATTAATGATGTGGAGCAAACTCCTGATTTACAGCTATGGTGATTTTTGTCTGCATTAGGGCCCCAGTGCAGGTACTAACTATGTAGATACAGCTTCTTTGCAGTGGTGAAATTACACTGAAAGAGGAAAGAAGTCAGAAAGCTAAGACAAGTCAGGATCTTCTGCTGCTATTATTTCTACAGTATCCAAGAATTCATATTAGACTCAGTCAAATACCTTGACTTCCTTTTTACTGATATCAATATCTCTAATTTGCAGTGACAGGGTTTCCAAAGGAGTTGGAAGTACCTATACAAGCTTAATTCAGTTTGCACTGCTGATACTGCAGACACCGTCAAGAATCTCACTGTGAGTGCTTACAAAAACCAGGGTGGACAGTTCCTGTTTTCCAGAAGGATTGTTAGGATTTTGTAAGCATAACCAATAACACAGAGCTCAAGTGTCCCTCCCATTGTCATTAATAAACTTATTGTGTTCAGCCAGTAGCAGTATAGGTGTTAGAATGAATAGGAAGCTTGAAGAGGAAGTGTGAAAAATAGACTGAAGGCAGCATAATGTTGATGGTAATCATTATGCTTCTTTACAGATAAGATGAAGAACTCTCTGCTCGCAGCTGTCTTTTTACTTGTTAGAGGTGAGTTTTCAAATGCTGCACAACTTACTGCCGTTTATGAACAGTAAAAAATTCTTAATGCTACTCAAAGACGAGGCCGTATGAATAAAATCATGACTGAATTAAATCCTGCGAGTAGGAGAAGCAACCACCAGAGATAATTTTCGTATTTCTTTCGCAGCTGTCTTGATAAACAATTCTCTTTCTAATTTTTTTTTTTTTTTTCTTTTTCCTTTTCGTGCTGCCCAGATTCCTGCCGCTGCACAGACTGGGAGTCTCCGTTCTGCCGGCAGCTGCCAGGTGGGTGCAGGGCTGGGGTCCCGGCGCTGTGGCGGACGCTGCGGCGGGCGCGGCGGCTCCCGCGGGCCCCGCGGCCGCTGAGGGCTCTCGCCTGCCCCGGGCGCCGCCTGGCGGGCGCCGCGCCCCGCGCCCGCCGGGACCCCTCAGAGACGCTCGGAGCCATCGGCCCCTAAGGAAATTCGCCTGCCCCAAGGGAAAACCCGGCCGGAGCAGCTCGGGCAGGGGTGTCCGCGCCGTGGCAGGGCGCCCGGGCTGACCGCTGTGAGGGAAAGCACACCCAGCGCGGCGCAAAGAGCCGCCCTTTCAAAGGACCACGGCTCCTGTAACTTTTATGTGTGACGGGTATCTCTGCTTTCCATTTAACTGCGAAATCACTGATGATGGCGAGAAGGAACAGCGCAATGTATTTTAGTAGAGAGTATTGCAAAGCAGTGGGTGGTCATCTGATGTATTTTGTGCTGGATTTATTGTAGGAAGAAGCATCCTTCTTGTTAACAGGCACAGCAGAGATAACAGGCTCTTGAGTACACAGTGACACTGGGCAAGACATCTGCAGGAGGACTATGTTTTTCTGAAATTAGCATGGATAATTTTCTAGTCCTTGCAATTAACCTGTCAGACTAAGCTCCACTAAATCATTAATGAGAACACCAGATGCGCAGGAAGAAAACCAGAAAGTTCTAGAGTGAAAAAATTTAAAGGTGGGGCTTTTTGGGGTTGGTTTGTTTGTTGGATTGGGAGGTTTTTTGGTGGAGAAATTGAACTGTGTTTTCTTTAGAACAAAGAAAACCTTCTCTTTCGTTACACAGCCCTTGGAGCACAGTCATGATACAGCACTAGTACTATGTTACATCTGGGAAAATTGAATAATATACATGTTAAGGTGGAGCACTACCATAAACCAAAGAAAGCACTAGAGTAAAAATGAATGTGCATGCAGACACTAATATCTACAAACAGGAAAAGTGAAAATAAAAGTGTGTAACATTCATTATATTCATCTGGAGAAAGTAATGTAGAACTTCAGTATATTGGGAGTGGGGTGATGCATTGGCATGTTAGTTGAGCTAATACAATATTTCCACAAATGAAATCTACTATTTTTTTCTTTGTCTGCTCTAATACCGTAATCTCATAGAGAAAGACAGGGAGGTTGTAAAACTTAGAGCATGAGGAACAAATACTATCCCTGTTCCTCTGTAAGCAGAAACAGGTCTGCAACATTGTAGACACCAGCGGATTTGAGTTCATGAAACTGTTATTTCAGTTTCAGAAGCAGTATATTACCAATGTATTGACATGAAGTATTACGGCAGTTCCAAAAAGCTTTTGTGTTCAGGTGTTTCTTCAAAACAGCAACCATGAAACACTCAGTAAGTGTCAGGTTTAATTCAGAGTAAAACAGGAGAAGAATGTGAGAGCTGTTGCTCTTTTCCCTGCTGTTGACAGACACTAAGTCCATGGGTGAGGAGGCCAAGATGTGAGTTGGTGACCAGACTAGAAAAGCAAAGAAAGCTGTAATTTTTCACATTGCTATGGAAACAAGGAAGACATGATCTCCACCTTCCTGAAAGGAACCTGTACACTTCTGAACTGATGCAGCATAACTTTATTAGAAAAGCATTATTCATTTAGCATGAGAAGTGTCATAAGGTAAGGGTATTAAAGTCAGTGGTATACTCCTTTGACATATTTTCCCAAAAGAACTTTTAAATTAAATATGCATATGCCATCTCAGTGATAAAAAGGATGCCAAGCATACTTTGTAACTCAGGTTGTAGGAAGAAATGAGGAAAATAAAACTGATCTTTTATCTCATAACTTAAGTTATGAGATACCATAACTATGCTACAACATGAACTCCAGATGTATGCATATTTACTCATCACGTAGCAAAATATTTTTTATTCAAGATTGATAGGTCTATTGGAAACTTGTTAAACCTAACAGGTATGAAGGCCACGGGACTCTACTTGTAAGGAAAAATTTATCTTAAGCATGCCATGCCTGTTAAGATCCTTGTCTACTTTTCTGAACAACAAGAAAAACAAAAATCTGAATCCTTTTTGAAACTCCTTTAGGTGGTACTTTGAGACACCATGACTGACTCTTCTGAATCAATAGTTCAGACAGTAAGACAAAGCAAAAAGAGAAGAGTCATATTTTATCATTACCATTTCTGATAAGAGATCTTTGAAATACTGAAATAAATTTTACAGCTAAAGACAAAAAACAAACTCCTTTAATAATGGTGTAAGTGTTTAATTTCACATCACATGAGAAAAGGGTATGTTCAGTTGCAAAAAAAAGCCTCATATTTCTCTTTAGAAATTAATAACAAGTAAGTTTATGTATAAACTTATGCTCCTCCTGTTTTATAATGTGGTCTTTATAAAGCTGGCAGTATAAAAATAATATTGTTTTTATCCAGCAATAGTGTGTTATTCTGAACTTCAGATACAGATGCCTGATGGCTTTGTAGCAATTCTGGGGTCTGGTTGATCAGTTCTAGCCTGGTTTGTATTTGCTTTCTTTACTCATAGTCCCTTTGAGTCAGTTAATGGTTGCCTGTGATGGGTCATTTCCAGTGCACATATTTTCATCTTCCAGACTGGGACAATGAATTGCTGTGCTACAAAGAATTAAGTGAGGATCTAACCTGTACCTGGCTGCCAGTACCTGGTGCTCCAAATACAGTTAATTATACTGTGTACTTAAAATGGTAAGTCTGAAAAATAATCTCAGAAAACAAAAAGCACTATTGCTGTTATATGTGATTCCCATCTGCCAGAGTTTTGCTCCAGTGTATTTTATCACATTATAAATTATTACACAATGCTGGTCAACATCTTCCGTCATTTCTCATCAATACCTATTGATTTGTAAAGCTTGGTGAGAGGTTGATCTTGGCTAGATATCACAAAAGCTATTCTATCCCTCCCCTCTTCAGCCCAACAGGGCAGAGAAAATATTACAAAGGCTCATGGGTCAAGATAAGGACAGGAAGAGATCACTCAGCAACTACCGTCATGGGCAAAACAGACCTGACCTAGGAAAATGAATTTAATTTATTAACATTCAAATAAGAGTACGGTAATGAGAAATATAGCTAAAACTTGAAACACCTTCTACCTCCCTGCCCCCACTCATGATTTCCTTCTTACTGGGCTTAACTTTCCTCCCGAATTCTCTACATCCTCCACCCCAGCATTGTGGGATAACAGGAAATCGGGGTTGTGGTCAGTCCATCACATGTTGTATCTGTCACTTCTTTCTCTTTTGGTTCTTGCTCTGGTCCAACATGGGGATCCTCCCACAGGAGACAGTCCATCATGAACTTCTCCAACATGAATTCTTTCCATGGGGCTGCAGTCCTTCATGAACTTCTCCAGTGTAGATCCCTTCGATGGGGTGCCAGTCCTTCAAGAACAGCCTGTTCCAAAGCAGATACCTCATGTGGTCACAAGCTCTGTCAGCAAACCTGCTCCATCGTAGGCTCCTCTCTGCTGCTCTCATATATTCTCATTCCTCTCTGCCAGCTGCTATTGTGCAACAGTTTTTTCCCTATTTTAAATACATTATCCTAGAGGCACTACCACCATGGCTGATGGGCTCAGCTTTGGCCAGCAGCGGGTCTGTCAAACTGGCTTTGTTGGACATGGGGAAAGCTTATTGCAGTTTCTCACAGAAGCCACCTCTATAGTAACCTGATCCACTGCTCCCAAAACCTTGCCAAGCAACCTCAATAAAATGTCATTATGCATCTTACCATGCCTCCAACACACTGTTTAAAATATTATTGCCAAAGAACAGCTTACGCAATTACTTTTATTTGCAACTGTTGACTTTCATTGACTGTTGTACTCTGATGCATTCAAAGTAAAAAAAATTAAAACAAAGCACCCAAACATAAACAGACACTAAGCTTTTATTTTATGTATTTGTGTATTTTGCTATAGCATGTATGCAAGGAGATGCCAGATGTGGCACACTTTCTGGTAATTCTGAATTATCAAGTAGTGGTTTAACAGATGGAATGAACTTGTAGTGTTAATCTTGAACTGATTACCTCAAATACGGTATCTCCAATTGCAGCTGTATTGCAAAATTAAATTTCCTCATTTTATATCTAGATATTTGGAATCTCCCATGAGATTAGGGGCATATTCAGAAATAGAGACGTGAGATCAGAAGACACGATCTTTGCCATGAGACCATATCGTGGGATACATAGGGTGCAACACTGTATGCCGTTGGTAAATTCTGATATTCATTGCTGATTATTTTGCCACAAAACCACCCCTTGTCATTAAAAATGAGCTGTGGTTAAGAGCATCTCCTAAAGCTAAGAAAATGTCAGTACACTGGGAAATTCCCCAAGGTGATCGTCTTCACATTGCAGAGAGCAAAGCAACCACCTCAAAGCTGAGGTTACTCCCCCATCACCTTCAATATTTTCTCACTGAAGATAGCAGCAGGCACCAACTTGCAATAAGCACGAAATCTCACTGCATTTGCTGTCTTGTCTCTTGGCACTTTAAGGAATCCCAATTGTTTGGAAGGGCAAAAACTTCTGCAAAACAACTCTGTTTCTGTAGAGATGTTATCTGTTGAAATGTTTGTAAGCTAGTTGCTCCAAAAGTCCTAAGCCAAAACCAGACTGTGCTGTTTCCAGGCAGCAGGGTTGATGTCAGACAAGACAGAAAAAAGAATTAAAGAGGAGGTCAATGCCCTGGCAGAAATGTTGATTTTTCCAAGTCAGAGTCAGGACTTTAACCTCAGTCTCCTAGGCTTCCAGCTGGTGGTCTTAAGACAAACTTCTCCTCCTCTATTGGGTTAAATGGAAAAAAAGCCCAAAACCCCACATGTGAAAGGGCTTTTATCTTGCCTGCAAGAGGGCATCACCCCTTCCTGCATGTAACATCAGTTTGACGTTGTAATAGTTCCTTGTCCTTGCTCCTTATGATTTAGTTGTCAGGAAGAAAAAGATTAAGGATAAATACTCCCACAGAAAAGTTCCAACCAAGAATTCAAAATCATACTTTGAAATTTTAATGTCTGATTCACAACTAGTCTGAGGTAGAAGACAGGAAAACCTTCAAGCAGTCTTTCTCAGTTATTGAGTCATGATGTGTGTAATTTAATACTTGAAATACATAGCTGGGCAATTAGTGTGCTAGCCCATCTCTTTAAACACATTGAACTTGCACGATTTTGACCTTGGAAGAATCTGTCCTGTGTGTGACAGAGACCAAATGAGAGAGACAGGAGAAATATAGGCAGCCAAGTTGTGTGTAAGACATTAAAATCTTGGACTTCCTGTGCTGTGTGCATTTGGTACACCAGGAGAAATCTACAGGGCTGAGGACTCAGGTGACATTTAAATATCTCTGTCAAACTCTGATGCTTTGCAGGAACAGAAGTCAGAAGACAGGCATATAACTCGTAAGAGGTTTTTCATAACTTTATGGTAATTTAGATTCACGTAACTGGGAAATTTTGCTGTTCAAAAGGAATTTGGGTGCTTGTGTGATAGGTGGCAAGGCTTTATGAAGCAATCTAACCAAATTTTATACCTTCAAAGTGCTCCATATATCCCACTGTAAGTACAAAAAAAGGTCATGTGAATCTTGTTGTATCACGCTATGCCTTACAAGTTTAAGGAATTCAACAGTTCTCCACCACAGAACACAAGGATTTACATGTTTAAATTTGTTAAGGTTACTGGGTGCTGGAATAAATCTTACTGTTTCAAGCTACTCAAGGTGAATCTTCAAGATTTCCAGATGTGGGATTATGTGTAGAACTATCTGGAAGCTATCAATTGCTATAATGTTGCTTTCTTGGGCAGGGGAGGAAAGAATAACTGTAATTCAACACAATGTTGTTCATTTTGCTTCCTTTTCTCTGAAGGAACAAAATTCGAAAAGTTTTTCAACGACACACATCATTGCCTTCCATCACAATAGAACGAAAGAATCTCTACATTGAGAGATTTGCATCCATTTGGATAGCAGTGAATTATGCCCATGACACCTGTGCAAAAGGAAAGAACATCTCAGTTTTACCAAGCAAAGCAGGTACAGCATCTTCATAAGTTGTGTTACTGCAATGCCCATCTAAAGCTGTAGTCATTAAAGATTATTCCCAAAATTTCAGTTTGCAAAATACTCTTGTTATTTTTACTGATTCAGAGAACTAAGATGCAGTTTGACTTCCTTGAAGGACGTTAATAACAGAAGTCTATCAGCTTTTACAGGAGGAGGGTTTTGCTTTAAATATTTTGCTGGAATATTTAATATTCATACCCAGAAAAATATATAGTAATACTTGTATACAGTACTCAACCAGCTTTCTGTGCTCTGTTTGATGCTTTTCTGAATTTCTTTATATTGGTTTACAAAGAGCAGATTGACTCAGCACTGTGCACCTAAGGAATCCTTGATATAGGGCACTAGAATTTTGAGAAACCTTTTCAAAATTCAACTCTTTTCTAAGGCCACTTACCCATCACACATTGCTACAAGGAAGATATGAAAAAACTTATTTACTATGCCCTATTTACTTTACTTGTTTATTTAAAGATTCCCTACCTATCTGGTCACTGAAATATGTTAAGAACTCCCCAAAACATCACCTGCTCAGACTAATCATGGTCCAAGAAAACCCAGTGCTTTTCACTGCTGGGTGTTACTACCAGTACAACCCAAATTATCACCGTGACCTTTGCTGGAGACTTTTGGCCACCTTGTGTTTATTGGAGAGAAAGATGAAAATATATTTGCACTTACTGAAATTTAAAGGTATTCTGGATTTTTAAAATAAAATTCATGCTTACAGGTACTCTTGACATTTTGATTTTGCCTTTCAGCCTCACTCAGAATAGTAACTGCTTAGAAAAGGAGTGTTCCTGAAATCAGTAGAAGCATTCACAAAAGAAAGGCAAGAGGAACAACTGTATTTTGTTGATATCATAAAGATTTAGTAATTTTTGAAGGCTTAGTGTTCAGTATTCTGTGCCAAGTCTTTTAATTTTTATAGATCACGCCTGACAGACATAATTACCAAAGCTTTTCTGCTTCTCTTGCATTTTTAACAGCTGTATATCCCCTATTTTAGGAAAATGCTTGTCACCATCTAAGATAAATGCTTATCAGATCACAAACCAATTGATAATAAAGTGGGACCTACCCACAGCTCATGCACGATATGAACTGAGATACAGAGAGGCACTCACAGAATCCACTCCGTGGACACTGGTAAGTACTTCCAGATGACAATCACATGAGAACATAAGGTGCCTCAATACCAGTTCAGCTGCACATATTACACAAAGCACAAGGATTGCAAGGCAGCACAGCAAGGAGTCACTTTGTAGGCAGATCCCACTAAGCTGTTAGAACCAAACCTTAGTTTGGTTCTAACAAATCACGAAATATTTGGGAAAGAAGGAATTTTTTTTTTTAAACAGAGTAAAATAGAACAGCATGTCATTTGGTTCATTAACGTATCAGTTAGACAATAAAACTACAAGTGATGCAAAAGTTGAATATCAGAAATGTCATGCAAACTAACATTCAAATAATACTTTCAGTGATTTACAATATTACTCTTTTAGCTGGTAACATTACATTTTCAAACAGGTTGGAGATCAGGTTGCTTTGTTTTTTAGGGTAATAATTCATACCTTACACACTGTTAGTTTGTCTCAGTATTGCAGATTTTCTTCCTTGAAAATAAATTATTTCTCTGCAATACTGTCAGAATGGTTTGGGTTGGAAGGGACCTTGAAGATCATCTAGTTCCAACCAGCCCTGCTATGTGCAGGGCCACTCTCTACTAGAGCAGGTTGCCCCATCCAAACTAGCCTTAAACATTGGGCAACTTGTTCCAGCACCTCACCACTCTCACAGTAAAGAATTTTTTCCTAACATCTAATCTAAACCTACTCTCTTTCAGTTTACAGCCACTGCCCCTTGCCCCACTACATGCTCTTGTGAATAGTCTTGTCCCATCTTTCCTATAAGTTCTCTTCAGGTACTGGAAAGCAACAATTAGGTCTCCCCAAAACATTCTCTTTTCCAAACAGTACAATCCCAATTCACTCAGCCTTTCCTCACAGGAGAGGTACTCCATCCCACTGATCTATTTCAAAGAAGGTGGCCCTTCTTTGGATTCATTGCAACAGGTCCATGTCCTGCCTGTGCTGGGGACCCTGTTCCTGAAAATTGGGAAATAAACTCTCCATCAAATTTGTTAGGTTAGAAAGCCAACATTACTTGCATTACTTGCAGTGCTAAATGCATGGGTAATTCTTTTCAAGGTATGCATGCCCAGTAACCTAAGAGACCAGGTTATATTTCTGAAACTAATGTATTTTCACCACATTTCCTGAATACATGCATATATGCTTATTATTTCCACTTGTTTGGATATGATTCCAGATCATTTGATGAATCTTTTCTCCTTGGGAGTATCTCAAACATGTCATCAGGTTGTAATGTACTTCTCATTTTTTGTTCTGACACACAATCCTTCTTCTCAAAACTGAGATATTAGCTAGTACATATTAATCACTGATAGAAGCAAACAAGAAAGCATTAGCTGGAAAAAGTTTATTAGTCACAGATGTAGGGAGTTAACACAAGGTCCCATTAATCTCTGGTATTTGTACTAAGCACTGTATGTACAAAATTAAGCAGTAACAACAAATAGAGGGGCAAACTCTACTGTGCTAAAGTTAAAAGAATTTTCCAGCATCTTCCTCTGCTGCTACATAGAAGACTTCTTACAGGACTGTAAGAAGTCTTCTGACAACCCCAGTGCTGGATGCAGCACTGCAGATGGGGTCTCAGCAGAGCAGAGGGGCAGAATCCCCTCCCTGGCCCTGCTGGCCGCGCTGCTTTGGATGCAGCCCAGGACACGTTTGGCTCTCTGGGCTGTGAGTGCCCATGGCTGGGGCGTGTCCAGCCTCTCACCCACCAGCACCCCCAAGGCCTTCTGGGCAGGGTTGCTCTGATCTTCCATCCCCAGCCTGTGTTGATACCAGGGGTTGCTCTGACACAAGTGCAGCACCTTGCACTTGGTCTTGTTAAACTGCATGAGGCTTCAATGGTTCACCTCTGGAGCCTGTCCAGGTCCCTCTTGATGATATCCTATCCTTCAGGAGTGCCAACAGCACCACATAGCTCATCCGCAAATTTGCAGAGAGACCCCTCTATGTCATTAATGAAGATATTAAATAACACTGATCACACCCACTATGGACCCCTAATGGACACCACTTGTCACTGATGGACACCACTGTTGTCCACTGGGATTCTGAGCCAGTGACCACTACCCTCTGCATGCAACCACTTCCTAATTCACATAATAGCTTACCCATCAAATCCATCACTCTCCAATTTGGAGAGAAGGATGTTGTGGCATAGAAGATCAGTTCCAGATGCATTTTAGGACACACAATACGACACAGCAACAGGGCAGTACAAAACTAAAGGGAGTAAGTAAGAGAGGGAAAATTATTAGTAATTTCAATAATGTCTGCATGTAGCAGTAATGACTGCTTATCCTGCCCCTTCCCATCCAGCATATCAAGCAAAGGCTTCACCAGCAGGCAGGCACATATGAATGATTTGTATCAGTAAGTCCCTGAAATTGTCTGTTTTTCAAGCTATGTTATTTTTATGTGTGTAAATCAAATTTTAAATACATGTTTATCAAGTAGAACAAAACCCCAACAGAAAACTGTTTAAATAGCAACAGTTCCCACTTCTTGGGAAACTCTGCTCGCCTAGGCGCCTCTTTGCTTCCTTTTTACTACAAAAATCTCCCTTGTTCTTCCTTTTATCTCAGAAGACTGTTCCCATTTCTCTCATAGCTGACTGCCAGTTTATTTAGCCACTTCAGAAGAGGTACTTTGGGAGGCCTATGCAAGAAATGTCTCGCCTCTGTACAAAGAACGTGCAGGTCTTGGAAGGGTCCACTCATTCACTTGCATACAAGTCCTAGACCACCCTAGGGCAGCCAGTTACCCAAGCATAGCCCACTCAGTAGTGCAACAGAAAGGCAGCCATGTGCAGATCTGGTACATGGAATGTGGAAGAACAGAGGGTTAAGAGTAGTACAAATGTATGTCCTGCAGGTTCTGGAGACAGGGGAGATAGAAGATAGACATAAGTACTGTGAAGGACTAGTAGAGACAGTCACACCCGGTGATGTAAATGACTGAAGACCACAAGTCATAAATATTCATTATTTCTCAAGTCTCAACTGATTCTATATATTTAGGCTGTAATCTCTTCCTAATCACATGAACATAGGCTATACTTGCACATGAGTAAGTGAGTATGGTCATACATGCACAGAGGCTGTATAAAGCTAGTGTTTATCAAGAGCAGGATTAATGTACTTGTAATTTAACATTTGGGTTTTAAATCCATTCCACTTTCCTCTTGTTCTGTAGAGATTTGGAGCCTTTCTGTAATATTGTGTGTAGTGGGATTTTTTTGTGACCAAGCATTTTCTATTAGCAAAATTATACGAAGTTGTCATGGACAGAGTAACACCCTTCACTAATCAGAAAGAAGTAGCCATATGTGTGTTCATATAAAAGAGAAATCTAGCAAAGTTTGGTAATAAAAGTGACAGGAGTTAATAAGAGTAGATGGTAAGGAGCACTTGATAATTTCGTAGTCATAACAGTTAGGGAGACCTTTTAATTGGGTCATGATGCTTAGAAAGGCTCCCCTTGCATTCTAAAATTCTTCTCAGAGCCCCTGCAAGTCTAGTTACTTCTAGATCCAGACTTAGTCCCAGACCTGGTCAACTGTTTACATCTAAAGGATTATATGAGCACAACCAAACCTTTGTATCACTCAAATGAGGTTTAAAATTTTGAGTGTAATGATTTCCAATTCACTTATGAAGTATCTGATGAGGTGAATATTCTCTCAGCCTTGAGGAGTAACTTTAAGAGGTGTCCCTGTTAAAGAGATGCTGTTGTGTAGCCCACTGCTGTGCAGGAGATCTCAAGAGGCTGTGGGCTGTCCACTATTTTAGGGGTAAGATGAGTCACTTACAGACATATATGCATGCTCACTTTAGATGCTAGTTTTTTCCAAAATTGACTTGAACCTTAACTGGCACTATGGTTAGGTGGATGAACTGTTCAAATTATCTCTTGTCTTTCATCTTGTTATCTGTCTGCCCCAAATCGACTTTGAGCTGGATGTTGGTCCAGACACATCTGTTATGACTGCTGGTAGTGGTTATCACTTGAGCAGGATTACAGGGCATAAAGGCCAGGATGGCAGGGAAGTGGAGGGGAGGGAGGCGAGCATACTGTCACAGAAGTTAATTATTTAACTTTAATTAAAAAATAAAGTACTGCAGAAATTGCAAGAGAAGAGCCCCACTTTACAGTGGGGCTTTATTGTTTTCACAAGGGTTTTAGGGAAGAATTTAAGCAATAACAACAGTCTTCTGTCATACTTTCCCTTATTTTCTCTGTCTTTTTCAGCTCAGGGTTTTTCTTAGGCATGAGTAGTGTTTTTGTTTCAAGAAAAACTCCATTTTGTGTACAGTTACTGGGGCTCCAGTGCCATCATCAGCTGCAGATGCACATCACTTCTGCAGTGCCAAGGTGTAGGCAGCCACACATTCAATCCAGACATGCTCTTTAAGACATCAGCCATGTGGATCTACTTAGACATAATGACACTTTTAAAAATAAGGGCTTTTTTTTAATATTTAATTTTTCCTGGAGTTCTTGTTCTTGAGAATATCAACAAGGCTCAGAGCTAAGTAAATTTTTATTTTTCAGTATATGTAATGTATATTGTACATATTATCATGTATAATGTATAAATCATGTATACTTGATTTTAAAAGTAATATTTAAACTAGGTTACTTGCTGTCCTGAGTGAGCAGAATAAGTTCATGAAAAAGAGGGTGTTGCCTTGAAAGAATGAAAATACCTTGACTAAAATGTGCAGTAATTCCTTTTTGACGACAGGAACCTCCATTTTCAGCTGAGTCAGGAGACTGCTTTTAGGCTGAGAAAACAATAAATGTAAGATTATGTTTTATTGCTGCTACATAAATGAATTTTTTTTTTAGGTGCCTGTAGAAAACAATGTTGTCAATGTCACCATTTCAAATTTAAATGCTATGTCTTCATACATTGTTCAGCTCAGATGCATAACCAAGGATGGTCTCAACTGTGTTTGCATTTGGAGCAAAGAGATTTTGGTCCCCCACAGTAAGTGAAATGTAGTTTCATCCTACTGGTAGTAAGCATGAATGTAAAGGCTTTTCCAAATTTTGTGTCATATGAAATAACATTTTCAGATGTTGTTGAAATATGAACATCAGAATGATTTATTAGAGTGCTTGTCTCCATCTTTTTCCATGTTCACCAGAACTCATGAACAAGCCAAGAATATCATATAATGTAACTACACAAGTCTCTCCAGGAAGAAGAAGTGTTCTTCTGAAGTGGGAGGTAATATTCACTTCGAGTCTGGATACCTTCTGTTATGTATATGCTATTTATTTATTACATTGCAGGGAAAAGCAGACTCTCTCATTGTATTGAGACTACACTTAATATGCAAAAGGCATTGGATATTGTGCACTTGTTGCAGAATTCATTGCATCTATATGATGATGACTTAGGTGCTAGAATCTAACAAGGAAAAAGTACATCAATTTATAATCTTGAAAAATTACTAAAAATTCCCTTCTTTTCCAGGGAAAAACATGTTTTCATTTTAAGAGTTTCCAGGTTTATCTGAAATTCCTCACAAGACATGTGTCTCTGTATTTTAAATTATTAAATATCTTCCTGTCTGTTACTCCAAAAGTCTCTAATTATTTCATTAAGATACCCCAGCCTCACAGCTTCATGGTATCTACATACTATTAATTTTGTGCCAGAAATAACAATCTTGATATCAGAAATAAACCTTGAACAATTCACAGGCCTTCATGCATTAAGTTTCTGTCTATATTGCAGTAATTTCCATTTCTGTACATTCATTTTCCAATCTCTTATTTAGATTAGTATAGTAAAGTAATGGGTGAACTACCACCAGAAATTTCTACCAATGGATATTTAACATGTTTCAAATTTGTAGCATAATTACTGTCGGTTCTCTTTAAAGGGACTAGATACCTAACCAAACCCTAGTAGACAAGGATACCCAGAGGCATAAATTTCAACTAAACACCTCTCATTAACTTTCAGAATCCTAATAATGAGGGATATGTTCCAGTGAAATGTAGAGAATGTACAGCTGCTTCACTGCTGTTATTACAAATTGCATACACATAATTAAGATCTCAGTTAAGGAAAATTCTTAATCCTGTACTAAAATCCTCTCAATTTAAGCATGCCCTCAATTTTAAGGAAATGCTTTTCTTCATTGATTCCTAATGACCTAATTAAAAGAGTATGATTTTATCCCCATCATTAGAGGCCACATTTTGTTTATACAATTAAATTCCTTTTGATTTTCTGCATGGGACATAACAGCATTTATAGAAGAATAATGTTTTTTCTCTTGCTAGGTAGCACAAAGTGAGAATGTACTTGGATATTTTGTTAATGTGGAAAGAGTACCCAACAGCTGCAGCCACTCACCAAATCCCATCTCTCTTAAAGACAGAAAAATTCTTGTAAATCTCTCCATGGCTTACTATAGAGTTAAGATTTCTGCCTATAATGAAGCAGGAGAATCTCCACAAGCCATCTACATTGTCCCAGAAATCTCTGTAACAGGTACTTACCTTTTCATCTACTCATCATAGTGGTGGGAAAGTTTTATGACCAGAGACTAAGGCTACTTTTTGACAGACTTTGGGATAGGTGAAAGCATTCTCTTGAATATTTACTAGGCTGATATTTTTACATACTAGGAGTCCAATGTTTTTCTTAAGAAGATACTTCAGTAGAAGTTAACAGACTAGCAATGCAATATTCAGTTTAGCACTTCCTGTTTTCTCAAGCTAGAGAAAGTACCATGTGCTGAATCTACTTAGCAAAATGGTTTATGGACTGTCCTCAATGTCAAGCAAGTGTCAGTGGTTTAAAAAAATTCACAGAACTATGTGCAAGTCTAAGTTTTTGAGCTAAATAACTATTAAGAGACCTGCTACTATCCTTTATTTTATTATTATTCTAACTGGTACATAGGAGAAGGAACAGGTAGGATGTACCTGTCACTTTCTAATGAAGATGTAAGCTTTTGTGATGCCTAGACAGTCTTTTAATTTAAAAAGTAGAACTAACAATGTTTTCCTTATAATAGAAGCTAGTTTCATGTGTTATAGTCTTGAGGTGTATTTATTGCAATATAAGAAGAACCTCTCTTCCAAAGTAAGATTTTTTTAAAAATTAAGCTATAACATTCACAAGCAGAGAAGTGTGCAAGTACCCTTGATGAACTTTAAATAGCTGCAAATGATTGTTTATCCAGAATTTTCTAACACTTCCCTCGTTCTGTTCTCCTTTGCCCTGCAAAGAGGTAAGAACTTGATTTTGCCCTTACATTTCAGTCCCTTAGCTCTCTTCTGGTGAAATGTATTGACCATTTGAAGTTACTTTTGACTGACAATTAGTTGTCTACTCAACTCTGAGCCTGTATTTCGTGGTTCTCTCCAGACACCTGTTTCCATTTGATTGTACTTCAGTGCAGCTTCTCTGTATCTATCATGAATTACTGAGAAGATACTTGCATTCAGTGCATTCTCAAGATAAATTCCTTCTCAGCATACACAACTTTTCCTCAGCTAGTACAGTCATTTTCTTTACAGTTGCAGAATCAACTAGTTTGGAAAAGACCTCTGAGATCATCGAGTCCAACCTATGACCTAAAACCACCTTGTTCACAAGACTGTGGCACTAAAGTGACACATCCCATCTTTTCTTAAACATCTCCAGAGACAGTGACTCCACCACCTTCTTGGGCAGCCCATTCCAATGCCCAACCACTTTTTCCATGAAGAAATTGTTCCTAATGTCGAGCCTAAATCTCCCCTGGCACAGCTTGAGACTGTGTCTCTTGTCCTATTGCTCATTTTTTGGGAGAAGAGACCAACACCCACCTGGCTACAGCCTCCTTTCAGGCAGTTGTAGAGAGAGATAAAGTCTCCCTTGAGCCTCCTCTTCTCCAGGCTAAATGACCCCAACCCTTTCAGACAACCCCAGCAACCCCAGCTCCCTTGGACAACCACAGCTCCCTCTGAATTAATTTGCCTTTCTTGTATTGGTTTCCAGACAGGAGACAAAATGAAGAGTGTTTATGTGTGCCACAAGGTCCACTTGTTGCCTCAAAATGGCAGGTTGCTCTTCTCTCTCCTTAGTGTCAGTCAGAAGGTCTTTCCTAGTTTGATAGTTTTGTCTTTTAATGTCAAAATCTTCCATATCCTTTCAGAAAATGCAAAATATATTCAATACAAAATTATCTAGCTATAATTTATCATCAGCCCCTTCTCCCCTACCCAGGCAAGCACTCTCTCACAGTTGCTCTGTGTATAGCAGTTACTAGTGGCTCACAGGAGGTTATTTAGCAACACCAGACTTCTTCTTCTTGAGGCTTGGAACAGTCATTTAATTTCCAACAACCAGAAATAAGGAAAAGTCATGAACAGCAATCAACACTGCAGCCCCCAAACACCATCACAGAGTAGTGTCGTGGGTTTACCCAGGAAGGGTCAGTCTTGTAAGTGACTTATGGTGCAGGAAGCAGTGCACCTTACTTCCTGGGAAACAGAGCCAGTGACCAGCTAGTTTTGAGTATTGATGGGTGTATAATCCAATTAATAGTTGTTCCGCCTCCAGGGAAAAAACCATATTTAAGAGAGATACACCTGAGAAAAAACCCTTTTTCCTGTCCTGTTGCTGCCAGAGAAGCAAGTCCTGTGCTTCTCTCTTTGGTAAGACTGGGCTCTTTCCCTTCTCCCCCTGCACCCCACCCCCCC